>RJWM01007812.1:0-76304 GCA_004363535.1 Dasyprocta punctata | reverse complement strand
AAAAATTTACCAACAAAGAAAAGCCTAGGTCTGATGGGTTTGTGACTGAATTCTATAAGAAATTTAGAGAACATTTAACACCAATACTCTTCAAACTATTTAATGAAATTGTAAGGGAAGACATTCTCCCTAACTCATTTTGGAAGGCAATTATTACTCTGATACCAAAACCAGAGAAAGACCCAACCAAAGAGAACTATGGGCAAATCTCTCTAATGAACATAGATGCAAAAATTCTCAACAAAATACAAGCAAACATAAAACAGCAAATCATCAAGCAGATAATACATCATGACCAAGTGGAATTCATCCCAGGAATGCAGGGATGGTTCAACATATGCAAATCAATAAATGTAATACACCACATCAATAGAACCAAAGACAAAAATCACATCATCATCTGAATAGCTTCACAAAAAACTTTTGACAAAGTCCAACATTCATTCATGATAAAAGCTCTACAGAAAATAGGAATAGATGGTCTCTCTCTCAATCCGATAAAAGTGTCTATGACAAACCCACAGCCAACATCATACTAAATGGACACAAACTGAAAGCTTTCACACTAAAATCAGGAAGACAAGGATGTCCGTCATCATGCATATTCAATATACTTTCAGAAACATTCATCAGAGCAATTAGACAAGAGAGAGAAATAAAAGAAATAAGGATAGGAAAGGAAGAAGTTATATTATCATAATTTGCAGATGACATGATACTTTACATGGAAGACCTCCAAAACACCACCAAATGGCTACTAGAGTTAAAAAGCAAATTCAGCAGCATAGCTGGCTATGAAATCAACACTCAAAAAACAATAGTATTCTTGTACACAAACAACAAATTCACTGAGAGAGAAATTATGTAGATAACACATTCTACGATACCATCCAAAAAAAAGGAAATACTTAGAAATGAATCTAAAAAAGAATGTAAAAGATCTATATCATGAAAACTATAGTACTCTGAAAAAGTAAACTGAAGAGGATATCAGAAAACGGAAAGATATCTCTTGCTCTTGAATAGGAAGAACCAACATTGTGAAAATAGCCACACTCCCAAAACTCTTGTACAGATTTAATGCAATCCCAATCAAAATACCATTAGCTTACCTCTAGAGAAAACATTTCTAAAATTCATTTGGAACCAGAAGAGACTTAGGATAGCAAAAGCAATCCTGGGCAACAAAGGCAAGGCAGGAAGCATCATAATCCCTGACCTGAAGTTATACTGCAAAGCTACTGTGATAAAATCAGCCTGGTACTGTCAAAAAATCAGATTTGAGGATCATTGAAATAGATTAGAAGATGCAGACACAACTACAAAGACACTCAGCCACCTTATCTTTGACACAGGAGCCAAACATGTTCACTGGAAGAAAGATAGCCTCTTTAATAAATGGTGTTGGAAAAATTGACTTTCCACATGCCAAAAACTAAAACCAGACCCAAGTCTATCACGATGCACTAAACTCAAGTCAAAATGAATCAAAGATCAAGCTATTAAAACAGAAACACTAAATCTACTGGAAGACAAGGCAGGTAGAAATATTGAAGATATAAGGGTAGGCAGAGAGTTCATGAACAAAATGCAAGCCATGTGGGAAGTGCTTCAAAGAATCAACAACTGGGATGTCATCTTACTAAAAAGTTCTTGCACATAAAAAGAAATCACCAACAGAGAGAAAAGAAAACCCACAGAAGGGTGAAAATTTTACCCAACTGTCTCTAGGACAAAGAACTTCTATCTAGTACATATAAAGAGTTGAAATACATTAGGCCCCTTGAATTGAAACACCCAATCCAAAAATGGTCATCTGAGATGAACATGTTACTTCTCAGCAGACGAAACATAAATGGTAAAAAAAAAAAAAATACATGAAGAAATATTCAACATCACTGGTCATTTGAAAAATGCAAATTAGAACAGTGAGATTCCACCTCCCTCCAGAAAGAATGGCTGTCACTGAGAAGTCAACCAATAACAATTGTTGGTGGGGCTATGGGGAAAAAGGAACACTTTTCCACTGTTGGTGGGAGTGTAGACTAGTACAACCACTGTGGAAATCAATATGGACATTGCTCAAAAAACTTGAATTGGAAGTCCCATTCAATCCACCTGTTCCTGTTCAGAGTATTTTCCCAGAAGAACTGAAAACATCATACCACAGAGACATGGGCTCCCATGTTTATAGCAGCACAATTTTTGTAATAACTAAATCTTGGAAATAACCCAAATGCCCATCAAGCATAGAATGGATAAAAAAGATGTGATATTTTTATATAGTGTAATGTTACTCAAATACACAGAAGACAAACTTGAGTCTTTTATAAGTAAATGTATACAATTTGAGACCATATTATAAGTGAAATAAATCAGACTCACATGTGTAAATATTGTATTGTCTCAGTGTAAAAAAAAACGGAAAGAGTAAAGAAGATTCAAAATGTGCAATAGATATTGTGAAAATGAAAGGGAAAGAAAGTGCTCAAAAGGAAAGAACAACTGGAATGGGGGAAAGGAAAAAGAAAGACGTGAAAAGATTATATGTACACATATATATATGTGTGTGTGTATACAATATGGATAGCTGTACTATTAATCTCTGTTAGACCATCAACAAGAATGGTTTGTGCTTTCATTGTTTGACCATTTTTTCATGTGTATATCTTATAATCTGAACAACTACTTTGAAGACAACAACATGAAATATATTAACTATTATCTTGTTTTGAAATTCTGTATCATTTTTATCCATTTTTGTTTTCATTTTTAAAATAAAAAAGAATGAGATTCTGCAGCCCTCACCATTGTGCAAAACAGAAATAGTTTCCACTCCTATAAAGATAAAGATATCTTGAGAAATGCTAGTATAACAAAATAAAAACAAGTACACAACTGGCACCAGTGCTAAGTGCTTTGAAGTAACAATGTCATTTATTGAAGGTGGAAAGTTGAGGGAGTTAGTCAGTATTCTTCTCTGAGGAAAATATTTAATCCAGACCAGATTCAAAGGATAAATAAAAACCAATTGAATTTTTAAATGGAGGAAATATTCTTCCAGGTACAGGAAGCAACATATGTAAAATTCTTGATTCTGTGAACATACTGTCACATTCTAGAAACCAAAAAGACATTGTATTGCTGAACACACTGAGTGAAAAAGTAAGAGAAGAAAGACCTAGGGAAGACGTCAGATCATGTAGGATCTTCCAAGTCATGATCAAGAATTTGGGTTTTATCCTGGAAACAATGCAAAACCTTTAAACTACCTTAACAAGGAACATGTTATGACCTGACTGCTAGGTGTATAATTGATTTGACATGGAAAAAACTTTCAAAACAATAATTTCAAACCACAAAACCCATCTAACACTGGGTGTAATTATTTGCTAATTATCTTAAATTTATGATTGGTGTCTGGAGGCTCAGTCCTCTGGTAAGAGTACAGAATTTTGAAATAAAGATCATTGAATGCAAATTCCTGTTCCACCACATACTTGCTCTGTTATTTTAGGCAATGAGAAAAACAGACAACACTTACTGAATTTTAATTATATAACAGATACACAGATAAGAATTTTAATATTAATTATCTTGTTGAATTGTTAGAACAACTCTGTGAAATTGGCAGTAATATATTGTCTCTCCATTATAGTACATATGAAGAAACTGAGACTTAACAATGTTGACTTATTGATCCATATTACCAAGTAAATGGTGAAGTCAAGTTTCAACTCAGGCAATCTTGAGACTCCATGGAATCCTGTGCTACCTAATTTCATGTATAAACTAGGGTTAAAAGAAAAAATCATGGGAATGACATGAGATTAAATAAAATCAGTTATTGCCAGTCCAATAACAGTACAAAGTTGCTATTTTTATTTTAAAAATAATATTTTCTAAAGTAATGCTTTAAAAATTTCAGTGATTCAGGTCTCATGAATTACAAAGTTCAATAAACTTAAAAAGACCAAGAAAATTAATGTCATACATCAATACACCTTTTTGGCTGAAATCATAACTTTTTCACTGACATCATTGCTCTGAAATTAGTGATTAACAACCATATATGGGAAACACAACGCAGAAGCAAAGAAGGCAATCACTTGGCAAACTTCCCTGGAAAGCTGCAGTACTAGAGCTGGAAGGAACACAGTCCATGGAGACGCTGACAAAGTGGAGGTCTTGCAAGATAGAAGGCACAGAAACGGGAGCTTCCATTAATCAATGCTGCAATTGTTCCATGCCAAATTCACAAGTATCACAAACTGAGTTTCTAATGAGTAAAAAGTACTAGAATCAGTCTTTCCCAGACAAAAACAAGAGCAAACCATGATGATCATCACCAAAGTCTTTCTACTCAACTTCTAAAAAGATGCTACCTACTCTCATACGTGTATCAGATTTCAGCTATGAGAAACCACAGACAATGTATTGAAGCTTAAAATCATGAAGCAAAAGTTATCCTTGTTTCATGATTCCCAGCGTCAGCATCCAATAAGGAAGGTGTCATGGCATTGCCTCCTTGTGTAGAATGCAGTTCTCCGTGAAGCTTTCCAAAACCTTGGCAGGTAACCTAGATTAGCAAACCAGGAAATCTTTTGATATTTGTGACTCAAAAATCAGGAGTGATGTTTATCTGCCCAAGTCTCAATGAACAT
Source organism: Dasyprocta punctata (assembly GCA_004363535.1). NCBI lineage: Eukaryota > Metazoa > Chordata > Mammalia > Rodentia > Dasyproctidae > Dasyprocta > Dasyprocta punctata. The sequence goes on along the minus strand of RJWM01007812.1, from coordinate 71,640 downwards.
TAAGATATTTTTCTATATTACTTTGTCTCATGTAACTTCCCCCATAACGTTTAATGCAGTGTACACCATATTCATCTTTTTTATATTATGCAAGGTTTTTATTGAGCATATGTCAGTCTGATTTCCATATTTGAGGACTCAGTACTTTATAAATGAAAGAATCTATTTATATCAAGGATCTGGAGGCCCAAGAGCAAGATGCCAGCTTCCACCCAGTCCAGGGAGCAGTTGAAAACTCCTCAGATGGCCTCACAATGTTGTCATGCATATGAGAAGGACAGATCACAAAGCAAGACAGGAAGACAGGGAGACTTGGGAGGGGGTCAGGTTTTTATAAGAATTCTGCCAGGTTGCTATTACAACAACCCTGTCCCAAAGACTGGTCACGGCCCCAAAGGAACTACATCAGTTCCTTCCAAAAGCAGCATTCCCAGTGACCTAATGACCTCACACTGTGCCACATCTTTTAAAAGTTCCACCCCCTCCTAAACCTTCCATAATGGAAGCCAGGCTTCCAACACATAAAACCTTATTGACACACTCAAACCATAGTTATATAATTATCCATAACCATAAAATCAAAATAATGCTGTAAGATCTTTGAGGACCAGAGTGCTTCATATTGTCCCTGTATTCCAGGGTATAAACACAGTCAACACTCACTGGTTCTTCGCATAACTAGATGCATCTTTCTGATAACAAGTATTTAGATTACACCATATAACATATGAAATGCTTTTGTAGATTACATCATTTAATCCTTGTGAGATCCTATGCAGTAAGTACTATCACCATTATTAGATAACAGTAATGAGAAAAACTGAAAATTAGGGAACTAGCATAAATTAGCTACTAAGCATTCTAGCCAAGATAAAACTAGCAGATTCCAACTCCCAAACCATCAACCATATTTAACCATGTCCCTTCTCTTGGGCTTTGAAGGTGGCCTTCCCATTCTACTGAAGTTTCCTCATCCGTTATTCTAAGGGACATATTCTCTATATTTTCTTCACAAAATTCATCCTGCTGTTTAACTATATATTCACCCACATATCTGTTTTGCTTGCTTCTCCAGATCGATTTTAATTCTCTGAAATGCATAGTAAGATCTGTTTTACTGGGTAGCCTATACCCAGCATCTCATGAAGGTACATAGTAACTGCTCAAAAATATGTGAAAATTGGATAGAACTATAAATGAAGGAATAAATAATAGTCAAAGAATCTATGAGTTTGTTAAGTACATGAATTAACTATTCATCCTAGTTTTGAATTTTGCATAATACTCAATACATCAAGAACTCAATAAATGTTTGTTGAACATTTATGTCTTCAGGTAATGGATTATGAATGAATAGACTCTTTTTCCTAAATTTAAATGATTAAAGTCTTCCTTTAATAGCTTAAAAGAAATTAAGAAGTAAAACATGAATTGTGAAGTCATAGAGTTTCTAGCTTCTAGAGAAGAAAGATATTAAACAAAATAATAAGTATCTTAAGTGTTTCTGTTTGTACCACAAATATTTTCTGTCCCTACCTTCTACATCTGTGGTTTTGAAACTTCTCTTTCTTCCTTTCTATTTAAGTTCATCCCTAAAATCCTGTAAAGCCATCATCTTTCTTTCTCTGTCCATGACCTCCTCTGTGTAGACCTGTGGTCTAATCAGAAATTCAGAATAGTATGAGTATCTATGTGTTTTAACAAGCTCTCTACTACACCCATGGTTCTCAAACTTGCATACTGTTGTCCTCAGGGTTTGCAAGAAGAACAAGACAATATAAGATGCATAATTTATATTATTTTACAATGGTCACCCAAAGAGTCAAATACAAAAGAAACACTGCAGGAAATCTGTCCACACACTAAGACTCAAAAAATCCAACCGAGGCCCTGAATCCCATGGCAATGTCCTGCATGAGTCCAGATGAAGACCTAGAGCCCATGACAATGCCCCCCATGAGTCCAACTGGAGGCCTAGAGTCCACGACAATATCTCATGCAAGTCTGTTTCACATATCTGTGCTGGGAAAGCCTAAAGGTCAGCGGTGGAAGCTAGAAAGTCTGTGCCCATGGAATGAAGGATCTGTGCTAGCAGACTGAGAGTTCTGCACTGCAGCCAAGAAGCAACACACAAAATAAGGTCCAGGGCTCCCCCGAAAAGTACCACAGCCATTTTAGTCGTAACGAGGTCCCGTGCTCCTCTGACAGTGAAGAACAGCTGAGTTCATATCAGGAAGCCAGCATGACAAGCTTCTCTTGGAGACTGAAGACCACACCATCTTCCCCTCTGGAGCCAGGAAATGGTGACGACCAGAGCTCCCCCAAAGTGAACCACAGTCATTCTCAGTGACAACAAGGTTCTGAGTTCCTCTAACGGTGAGAACAGCCAAGTTGATATCAGGAAAAAAGCTTGAAAATCTCCTCCAGCAGAGCCAAGAGCAACAGGAGACCAACGGCAACAGGAGAACCAGCGACACCACGGAGAACCAACAACACCATGTAGAAGAAACAATACTACTTCTTCCTCTCCAGTTTTTCCTTTTATACTGACAACAATCCTCAGGTGGGTCATCCACACTCAGCACCACACTGATTCAGTTCAGGTGGATGTTAAATTGACCAACATTTGTCAATCCACCACATGTACATTCAAGAAGTTGTTAGCACAGCAATTCCTGAGCTCTAACCTCAGAGTTCCAGATTCAGAAGGGGTGGGAAGGACCTGAGAATTTCAACACCATCAGTATAGAATTTAGATGTTTCTCTAGACTTCTTTATCTTGACCATATATTTGAATCACATGAGAATTCAATAGCCAGACTGCACTGCAGAACATTTAATTTGAATGTCTGGGTGTGGACATATTTTGTCATATTTTTAAATGTCATATTTTTAAAATTTCTTCAGGTGTTACGATGCATACCTCAAGTTTGGCAATCACTCCAGTTCAGTGTTCCTTAAAGTGATTTGCATATTTTTTACTATTATTGATGAAGAATTAATTCTTTGGTGTATAAAACGTACTCAGAGCAGTAGCTTGGACATTTCCTGAGACTCATAAGGGCCCCATCTCCTATTTCTGGCTCAGAATATGCATTTAAACAAACACCTCATGTGATTATTTAGCACATCGGAATTTTAGAACCAGAGACCACTAAAGTTAGGAAATTCTTTAGAAGAGAAACTAGAGAAATTCGGATTCTATACTTACTTTCGTGTAGAAGATAGTTTCTTACTAGAGGTTCTCTGAACTCTTAACTTGACAGTCTTATTCTTGTCCTTTTAAATTTTTAGACCAAGTGGGCATCACGTGTGTGTACATATGTGCAATGTATGCGTGAATGTGTAGACATGGATCCACTCAACACACAAGTGCGTGCTATCTCCAAATCCTTCTCTTCTTATTCTACTTCTGTCTACATTTAGGCCTGGATTGTATATAATACCGTTCTCCATTTAATTCATTCAAATGTTCAAATTTCTCCAACAATAGTTCTCTTGTGGCTACACTGAAGTATGTGATTTCTACAATTTTAGAAGAGCAGGCATCCCAAAGAGTGAGATAGCAGTAGTCTGCAGCCTAGGAGAGGCGGTTGTACAAAGATGGGACGGGTATTCCTTCCTAATTTTGCTAATGACTGAAACACAGGCACCACCAGTCTCTTTAGGTTTTCAGAACAGATGGAGAAAAATTTTAAACTGCCTCTCATGAGTCAGAAATCCAAGTTCCATTCTGGGTTCTGTGACTTGGGAAAGCTTATCTCAGCTCCAATTAGTCAAGTTGTGGAATAACTTTGCCTTTAAAAAAAGCAGAAGTCGTAGAAAACAACAGTGCCAACAGCCAAATTCGTATTTCCTCTGTTGCTCTGAGTATAAAAGGAGAAAAGGATGAGATGGAGTAGAGAAATTCCAAGCATTCTTCTATGGATTAAAAAAAAATAGCATGGAAGGGAAAAAGTAAAAGAGAAAAAAGAATCCATGAAGGATACAAAAGTACTGTGTGACAAGAACAGGAGAAAATATTTAGGATTAATAAGAATGCCATCCCTGATATCCATACCCCAATGAACGAATGATAACAACAGAGAATAAAATCTATGTGGTGATTTGCTCTTTGTCTCATTTGGTTTCACAGTTTTATGAAGGACTTACTGAGTGATTATCCCCATTGTATGGATAGAAAAACCTGAGACATCGGAGGTCCATGTTGTAAAGTTAAAAAGATCATCAATGTCAGAAGCAGAGGACAGCCACATTTTTGTGGTTTTAAATCCAACAAGTTTTCTTGGAAGTATCCTTATATGCTAGAAAGATGTCCCCACTGTTACTAGGCCTTTGATGATGCTTGCTCTTTGTCTTCCATTATAGTGGTGTTATAGTGGGTAGTCTAAGAACACTCCTACAGGACCTACACAAGGAAACAACAGATGCAGATCAGATTACCCAGTGATCTTCCAATTCAGTGTTTTCCAAACATGAATCAAAACTAAAAATTGTATGGGTGCCTGTTCACTGCTTGGCAACACCAGGCCCTTCTCAAGATTTTAGTGGAAAGCATCCTGATGGGCTTGGGAAGTTACATTTTCAAGCATTATCTGAGTCAGTTTAGGCTGCTACAGTAAAGCAATATAGAATAAGTGATATAAACAGCAAACATTTATTTCTCACAGTTCTGCAAGGTGGGAAATCCAAGATCAAGATGCAGAAATACCCTCAGGTGAGGGTATGTTTCCTGGTTTTTCAGAATGCCATTGCTTGCTGTGGAGAACAAGGAGAAAGGAAGCCAAGTTTCAGATGTTTCTTCATGGAGAGTAACACGATGGTTCTGTTTTCTTGACCTACTCAGTTCTCAATGGCCCCACCACCCAATACTGTCCAACTGAATGTTTAGGTTTTCATTTACAACTTTCGAGAAGACACAAATATGCAGCCCATTTAAACATGTAAGCATGTTTTTTTCTTTTTACTAGAGAAGACTAGGAAGGACTGATAATCCTTACTGATCAGTCTACACTTGTGATTATAAAAATAATCCAATGAAAATACCTCTTTTACTATTTCTAATACCTCACTCTTTAATCTAAGGCATATTCCGATATCTCCTACACAGAGCTGTACCAATCCTACTTTGTCATCTTTCTTTTACTACAATGCCCTTACATTGGAAAGATGTTTTGATATGATATAACCTATGAATATAGATATGTGATCACTGTAAGTCTGAACTTTCTGTCCTGTGTGCAACAAGTACCTGAACACAGATATGCGAATCTATCCTGATATTTTTACTTGAAATAATCTGGCAATCTTCTCCAGCATTTAATAACATTTGCTTTCAAGAAAAGTATTTTACATACAATCTAACTCTTTAATATGGAAATTTACCTCTTTTTGAGAGTAGTCCCATCTTTTTGTAAGTGATGTTTTTGCCTCAAATCCTTTTTTTTTAATGCAGAGGTTACAAATTCTGGGAGATAAATAACTGAAAATCTAGGTTGAAAAGCTGTACAGAAAAACAGATGGGTAAGGCCTAGGAATCTCTACTGTTGATCAATATGTTCCCTGATGAGGATTTATGGAGTTAGGATGGAACTGATTCAATGTATAGGCATTGAGTGAGAACATATGCAAGTTAAATCACAGCATATGTGGATTACAGACGTTGTCAGAGAAGGAAGTGGTGATAACATAACTGTTTAGAAATCATATAAAAGATCTGGGGACAAATAAATCATCGTGATATCACTTAGTTAGGTTGGCTTTAGAAATATGAGGTAATAAAAATAAAACACATAACAATAACAAAAATACAGTTAACGTGCAGCATTTTCTGTGTACCACAAACTATTCTATGCACTTCACATTAAATACTTTGGTTAATTTTGAAATAAGCTTCATTGCTACCTCTACTTCACAGGTAAAGAAATAGAGGTAGCAAGAGACTAATACGTTTAACTAAGATCAGAGCTTATAAGTGGCTAAGGTAGTTGGATTCACAGGCAAATCATGTATGATTTGAGATTTCATATGAAGTTATTTCAACTGGGCTGTGTACTTCCTGTTTGGCTTTAATCTTTATCATTGCCTTATTTTCCATGAACTAAGTCTTCAATTCTCAAATGACTTCAAAAAGGCTTCTCCTGATATCTTCAGCCTTCTACCCTAGTGGGGAATTCAACCCACTGAAGAATAGAATGAGGAGGAAAATTCTAAGCCACACACTCATACCCCAAGTGAGTTGCCATGATAAATTATCCATCAAATTCATAAAATATAAACAACCACTCTTTACAAATTCAGAGCTGAACAGCTCCAAGTTCACCATAAATTATAATGATTAAGTTTAATTAAAGGTAATGGCTGCATAATCCCAGGCATGGTTCCTTGCCAGTGCTTAAATGTGTTCAAATCTCATTGAGAAAGGCAGGGATCATGACCCTGACCTGCATGCTGCTCAAAAGTTAAAGTAGTCTTGTTCAGGAATACCACATGCAAGGTCTGGATGCAAGTTATTGCTTGAACAGGTACAAAGGTACAAGTGACAATTGCACAGCCTATTTGGCTTTTCTGTTCACCTTTTTTACTTACTTTGAAGAGCAGATGAAAAATTCTAGGTAAATAAGGTATCCTTTTTAGCTCTCTGCTTATTACAAATTCTCCTTTATAACCAAAAGGAAATCCCCACTGGAAATAGTTGGGATGAAATTTGAGCTATAGTAAGATATGCACATTTATGTGAAGAAGTAAAGATTGATTGACTCTTTTACTCTATGAAGAGAACAAGGTTATTTATTGATCAGATGTTTTATAGCATCTTTCCTTTGAAAGGTTCAACTTATGCACTGCTGGGGAAAAGTTTGTCTGAGGGACATAATTTATGGAAGGAAAGGGAAGCAAGTGAGGGAAATAGCAAAAAGGAAAATTATTAGAAAATATACAGCTACCTGGAAGATTGGTTAGAGAAAATTTCTCATGTCTGGGAATGTGCTATCAATGGACGTTGAGTAAAAGCATGAAGACAGAAAAGGTCAAACACACACACACAATTTAGAAAGAATTAACTAAAAATATTTTTAATGAAAGTAATAAAAACATGTTATCTTATGGCCGCAAAGCAATGATGTCAGGAGCAGGGCCCGCAACTCCAGGGTCCCTAACCCCAGACTGCAATTTCCCTCTTCCTCCCTAGACAGAGAAATATCTGTATAAGTGAGATAGAGAGACAGAGGAGCTTGTTCCAGCCCTCTCTTTCACTTCTCCCAGATATTTTGCTGTACTCCCAATTTTCTGTCATTCTTAGTCATCAGTTTTGGGAAATAAAACTTAGAGGTTCTTTGCAGTCTATTTCTAGTTTCTTCTTTGTCATAAAACTTCTCAGAGGAAAGAGACAGATAATCCATTGTAGGTTTGAATAAAAAGATGAGGAGAGAGAAAAGATAGTGAGCAGAAGATGAAATTAGTAGGTCAAAATGTTTCTTTTCCACATGCATGCACCCTCAGAACTTGAAGGATGATGAAAGAGAAACTTTCTGGATCATTATAGTAAGCTAAGAACTAAAGGGTTGAAGAAAATGCAACTCGCTTTAACTGAGAAATTGTATCTTTTTTTTCCTTTCAACAATGCATTGAAAGAAAATTCCTTAGAGTAGCCCAGAACTCTCAAAATTGTATTAATCCTCATACACAAAGAGAGAATAAATCATCGGTGGCAAACATGCCACTCAGTGCCTCGTAATATATTTAAGACACTGTAATGTCTTTCCTCAATGAATTACCTGACTACTGCAGTGTAAAATAATTCACTATTTCTTTCACTAGTAAGGAGAATATGGACTTAATTTGGCCCTTTAGTAATTGTAGCCAATATATTTTCATACATAAAGTAGGCAAAATAAAACCAAATATCAAGGTTGCAAAAAAGCTTAAGAGAAAAAAGAAAATGTTAATTTACTTTCTAAACTGGAAACCCCTACAAAATACGTTAGTTACTCTTATGTATTCCTATGTAACATCACCAGCTACCAGTTCAAATTTTTACCCCATTCCCTGCCCCTGTAGACTTCTTTTACCCACCTGAAATTCATAGCTGTACTCTCCACTGTCATCAGGTGAGTCATTTCTCTTTGATACAAGCCTATCATTGCCATCACTTCCCTCTGCTCACATGATAGCTCCATCTCTTTGCCGCTGATTGGCTGCTGTTACAGGTGATAGAAGCTGATGCAGATGGATTCCAGCAGTTCTCATGAGTATTTTATGTGCTGCTGCTGATTTACAGCCAGTTCAGCATGCCTTTAAATGGCCATAAATTCGATTGATGTCATAAATCATATCTAAAGAAAGTGCCAGAGTCCCAGCTCAGGCAACTATGCTAATGCCTATGAAAATAGCAAAGAAACATCCTCATTCAGGCCTGCCTCTACAGCATTAAAAGGCCAAATTGTAAGGAGCTGTCAGTTGCTGAGAGGGGAAAGGTAAAAGGGGGAGAAAGGTCTTTGTAAGGAATATTAATAACACAGCCCGGAAGAAAGTAGAGATGTGTGCTGATGAGAATAAACAGGGCCAAGAAGAGGGGCTGCAGAAAGAGTGATGGAAGAGAGTGCTATATTTGGAAAAGATAAATGCAAATGTAATATACTGCATGGCAATGGATCATATCAGCAGTTGATATATGGGATTGAGTATCACATTGTTGAGCTGGAAGCCATTAATGTGATATAGTGAATGTGATATGCCAGGTGACAGCAGTCCTGGTGCAGGAAAAATAAAGAACATCTTGCAATCTTTCAAAACAAGGGTTTAAAGAAAAGGCAGAAAATTATGGCACAACGAGTTTATAAAACTAAAATTGTGTGAGATAATTATGGATTCTGATAGGGTTCATTATTCTTTATCAGCTCTCCAATCGCGTACATAAGAAAGGAATGCAGAACTGGAGAATATCTGCTCTGCTCTATCAGGGAATTCGGATGGAAGATTTCTATTCCATAAAGATTGGCAGAAGGAACTTAGATCTCTTCTGTGATTAAAGTACTCTCCCTTGATTTTTTAGCCGGAAAGTTTGGCATCCCCACAATTCCTTGATGGAGATGTTTTGAGCCAATATGCATCTTTAGGCTTCCTAGAAATGTAATTTGCTCACAGATATTGTCTGCTATTCTGGTCAATTACTGATTTCTGCATTAGACCATTATTAAAAGCCTACTATGTGCTAATTATAGTGTTAGGTTTTAGAAACTGTTGTAAGGACGTCTTGCTAGTTATGTCTGGTGTCTATTCCTTGACCTTTGCCTTTGGGTGGTGGACCCACGTGATGTGCTTCGGCTGGCCTGTGCAGAGAAAGTCACAGGGTGCATCATTTAGTCAGATGGCTACAAATCCCTCCCAGTGGGATCCAGGCCCACTGCTGCTGGTCACCCTGGGCCCTCAAGTCCTGACTTTTTGCTCTGACCTGCAGCATCTGATGCTGCCGCTGAGGTTTGCACAACTGGTTCAGCTTCTCTTCTGGCTCACCGAGCATGTATTTTTTGTTCATCTTTTTACTTTATTTATGCATCTTCCACAGTGAAAGGCAAATATAAGTGGATTCCTCATCTCAACCCTTCTAAGCACCCCTCCTACTACACAGGATCCTAGGGTTAGTACCCCACCTATGTAGCCCCTCTACACCAAGAACTGAAAAAAAAAAAGAACAGTTTTGCCAGTCCTAAGAAATGACTCTGAAATCTGTTCACAATTCTGTATTCTGGTCAACAGAGGCTTGACTCACAACCCTGCCTTGCCAGTTTTTGCTACATTGGGATTTGGAATATCCTCCAATAGCACATTTGTTGAAGGTCTGGTCACCAGGCCACACTACTCAGAGGTGGTGGGGCCTTTTAGAGATGAGAAGTCGTGAGAGGCTTTACCACATCGGGAACATGTATGCGAAGGACATATTGGAGCTTCAGGTCCTTTTTCTCTCTTTCTGCTTCGAAACAACCATAAGTGAGCAGTTTATTGGACCACATGCTTCCCTTCATGATGTGCTGCCTGATCACAGATCCAAAAGCTATGGACTGAAACCTCCAAAACTGTTAGCCAAAAGAAACCTTTCTCTCCTATAAATTAATCATCAAAGGTATTTGTTAGAGCAACAGAAGGCTAATGCGGTTCTAATCTTTCCATTTCTATTTTGTACGGTGTTGTCCCTTTGCTTAAAAATGCCTCATTTATTCCACTAAATAATACAATTTAATAGAAGCACTTATAAGTGTTTACGTACTTGAAACTGAAAGAAGAAGCTACCTAGCAGGTATTTTATATAGCGCCAACACACTTCCTAACCTTGCTTCCAAACACACATCCTTCACAAGACTGGTTTTCTCTCACCAGCCAGGAATATTGCCAGTCCCTGAACACACATTTGCATTGTATCGACTAAATTTGTGAAGGCATTCACAAAAGAGACAGACCCCCAGAATGACTCCAGAACAAATCTATTCTCCACCTCTCCAGCCCTACCCACTAGATTTTTTAAAAGGTGCATGTTTTTACCATGATGCTTTGTCACTCTTTGAGACGCTGGAGAAGACCCCAACATCATCAATAAGAACACATACTACATCCTAATTCACACACTGATTGGGTTGGAAATTCCAAATTTAACAGTTCTCCAACACCAGCCTGCATAAGAATAACTGACAAACTCTCTAAAACAGACTATCATATCACACTCCTAAAAAGTATAATGTGGAGATCTGGAACAGGACTTAAAACCTATTATTTCAAACAACCTCCTTCCTGATAATATCAAGGCTCAGCCAAGTGTGGAAACTAATGGTTTGAACTAACTGGATAACAGGTCTAGTTTAATTAGCTGCCTATCCCATTGGGGCAGAGGAATTCAGAACAATCACAAAAAAAAAATTGCTACAGATTGGGAATAGAGGTGATAAGATGCTTAAGAAATTCAATAGAAGCCATCAAAGTTGCAAAACCCAGAGAAAATAACGTTGTATATTAAGGCTGACAAACAAAAGCTATTACCATTGGCTTTATGATATGGAAACATAGTTAATGAAACATTTGTTATTGTGCCACAGAGTCACGGTCTTTAAATTCTAAAATTCAAGCACAGGCCTTCTATAAATTCTGTGTCACAGGAATTCTGAAGCCATCAATGTGGCAGCGATGTCTCCGAGGATCATATTTATATTTATTACAAATTTAAGCCAATGCTGTTTAAAATCAGCATAAATCTCACTTTGTGTTTCTTAGTTTTCCTGCTTTAAAATAGTACTAGTTTAACCATTTATGTAGCCTTGATGTTTATTTTAACTTGGCGGCTGGTCAAACTGGCAGCAAGGCCCATGAACACCATGACTCTTAATGACAGTGACAGCGCCACTGTGCATCAGGGTGTCAGCCAGAGTGGGAGCAACATGGGACACTGGCCTCCGTGGCCTCCAGTGTTTATTGTGGATTTGCATTGCATACTTCCAGCTGGTGGTCGTGGTAAGAATCGTGTCCTGAGTGACACTGCTTTGGGTCTCACTGAGAGCAGCTCCCTGGCTACAGTAATTTTTACCACATACCAACAGATTCTTCTGTCATTGACTGAACCTTTGCAGCTCACTAATGACTAGTGTTCTTTCATCCATACGTCTCTGGGCTTCAGTGTGTTTATTGGTAGCATAATAATAAAAGTCATTTTTCTCTGCCTCTTGCTAGGGGTAGTCAGATAAATAATTAGTGTGTATCTGAGAATGATAGGAGGAAGGGAGGGAGGGAGGAGTGGGCCAGTGAGTTTCTGGGTCCTGCTGGACACATCTGGTGGCCCTTGAGCTGAGAAGGAGGAGGCTGAGCTTTCTAGGAGGTATTCCAGCTGTGCTCACAGGAATGGGAAAAGCAAAGCAAGATGAATCATGGGAGAAAACAGCACCTTAGCCTCACAGAAACTACAAAAGGGAGATGACTATACAAGTGAGGTCAGAAAGAATGACAGAGTGATGGAAGACCGATAGGAGCAGAGTACGTTGAACCCAGAGTGTTTCTTTCTTCTCAGTTGCAAACTACCCTTTGGGTCAGTACGCGGAGAAGGGAAATGGAGATAGACAACAAGACTGAAATGGGGAAAGGGGGAAAACAAGTGAAAAAAGAGGAAAGTGAAGTGGGAAAGAAAATATGAAAGTAGGAACCCTTCTTGTTATTGTTTTTGGCTCTTCAGGCAACAGAAAGCAAGTAAGGCAAACATTTGTGCTTCTGAGAATTGAAAATACTCCTTAAAAAAATATTTTAACCCAAATGCCTTAGGCTTCCCAGGCTAGGGCTTTGAAATTAAATGTGCAAATATGATGCTTGAACTCTCAGTCTACTCAACTTCGTGAAATCTTGCCCTTACCAGGTCTCCCTTCCGAAGTGTTTGTGGGGACTGTGAGAAAGAACCAGACGCCCAGATTCCTTGCTGCTCCCCATACCCTGGTCCGCAGCCCCCTACTGCAGTTACCCACTTCCCCCTCAAATGTGCTTAGCTCAGGTGGTTGCTTGTGCCCCTGATCCTTCAATCCTTCCATCTTAGCGTTTTCCTTCTTCATAGTGGAGGCAATTTTATTTTTTCCCATACACTCATCATGTGCAACCTGAAATTTTAAAGAAACTTGTATAGATGGGTTAGAGACAATGAAAGAGACGCAAAGGGAAAAATAACTCTTATTGACCACAACCTGTGTCTCTGTCCTGAACACACAGACCTAAGTTTATACGAAAGTTCTTCATAGCTTTGTAACCCGGACTTACTCCTCATCTGGCTCCTGAAAGCAGAAACCAACATCTTTTCTGCCTTGCCAAAGAGCTTTAAGAATTCTGTGACACAGCACCCTCCTGCCAAAACACTCGGGAAAGTGAAAATGATTTGACACCAATCTCTTCCTCCTGAGAGCTCTTGTGTTTGCTGGTCATCTCTCAATGAAGAAGCTACTCTTCAGGGAAAGTTACCCTACTCATAGTCATCTTCTCGTTCCTATTTGCCCTCAGATTGTATCCATATGCTATATCTCCCAAACCTTTAACAACTCCAAGGGCACAACAACTATAAAGTAGTTCAGGGCAAACATATAGTCATCCCTATACCCATAAAGTAAGTAAATAAATACGGGTTTTGTATTTCTTGGTCTTAGACTCTCACTATCTCACTCTCCTCGGGTCACAGACCTGAGGCTGAGATTCTGCCAGTGCATGGGCTTCAGAGACACACACCACGTTATGCAATATTTACCTGCTCTTTCCAGAATAATTTTAAATACACCTTCTTCTGTTTTCAAAAGTTTCTCAATGTCAATAATAAATTACACGGTCACTCTAATTTGAGGAGGATTAATTATCAGAATGAAACAAGGAATATTAACAAAAGCACTCCCCTGGATTATTGTACAAGCCTCTTACCTGAAATAACTCTCTTCACTCTTAGCTGCCATTCATTTATTGAACAAATACAGCTAAGCTCCTGTTATATGCTTGGATTTTTCTTGACGCTGAGTTTACAGTAATGAAGTAAGGCTGACACTTTCAAAAGGCCAACATTCAAAATACCAAAATAATCTTAGAAACAAAATCTGTTCAGGACTTTCCCCTATTCATTATCTTTTAAAAGTTCCTATTGGATACCGAAGTCCTAACCCCTTATCTTGGCCCCCAACTATGCTCCAATTTCCAGCCCCTTACCCTTTTCCTTGTCTTTATCCTGTCATGTGGCTCCCATCCCGCCAATGCTCTGGGATTCAGCAGGCACGTGCTCATGCTCTTTATCCTGCTCATAAAAATCCCTGCTCACTTTTTTATCCTTTGGAAAACTCTGCTTATCTATCAAGTTTCAACTTGATGTCATTTAATTTCTTCAGCTTTCCCTCAGCCTTGAAGACAGAATTAATCACTCCCTTATCTTCAAGCTCAAACGAGTTTATAAATACATTCATCTTAGCGCATATTACATCCTGGTTTGGTTAATATGTTTATGGCTCATTCTTTCCCCCAGACTGTGAGTGTCTCAAAGGCAAGGACCGTACCTTATTCATCCCTATGTCACTTCTGCCGGGAATATCAAAATTGCTCAACAAATGCTGGTGAAATGCCCATAGAAATTTGTGGACAGTAATTCATTTAAAACACAAGAATTGTTAAGAATCTGATAAACAGCTCGTAAGACTAGTGAAAAAATGCAATCAACAATTTGAAGTAGCTTTTATACAGAAGTGAAAATAACCCCAAATTGGATGAATGTAGCGTAAATAACAAAAATGATAAATAACAAAGGAAAAAGGAATATTTATTATGTTTGGGTGAAATATAGATATCTGTTATGAAATAAATAAATAAATAAATGTCTTTCTATTCCCGTGTGATGGAGCCATGCAATAAAGTATGTCAGAATATAGTATGTGAAGATAAAAATAAATTAACATGCCATGGGGAATAACACAACCTTAGGCAACTGCTCTAACAAGTGAAAATGGATAACTATGGATACATAGCATGGACTTGTATTTTACAGTCTTTAACTTATTTTCTAGAAAAACTCCATAAAATGGAAATAAAAGAAAGCAACAAAAGAGAACAAAAATCCAAGCAACACGGGAAGTAAAGAATAAATAATGTTTAACTTGAAAGTTCAAATACTTCCTTAAAAATACTTGACTTGAATCTCCATGTTAGAGAAAAGAAAGCCAAGAAGACAACAACAACTGAGGTGTGTCTTACTCTTCCTACACCCTGAGGAACTCCACAGAAAAACAGCCTGCAGCGTATCACATCACTTATCTTGGCTTGGCTACAGTGTTTCAGTCCCCAGCTCTAATACAATATGTATATTTTATAGTGGAAAGAAGAGATAAAATTCATCAAAAAGGTAAAGCAAAGCCCCAAATAACTGGGCATCCTAGACAAATATACTATTCAGAAGCAGAGGTTACTAAAGCTATGAGAGTAAACTGAACATATAGCATCGTTTTGTAGGTGTTTTAATTTTATATGAATGAATTCATATATTATCCTCCCACAATTTACTTTCTTTATCTGATTTATTGTTTCAAATGTTCGTTTTCATATAGCACCTTCAGATCAACTATCTTACTACATCTCAAATCTTTATCTACACTCCTACCTCTGATGTAATTTTTGTTTGGTGAACTGATCTATAATAAAATACTTACAACCGTGCTTACTTTATGGTTAACAGTTAATAAAAATTACCCATTGTTTTTAATTCACCATTATTATCACTCATTTCTATGACTACACCAAAACGTATGTGTCTAGTCCATTTTGCTTAACTTTTAAATAGTATTCAACATTTTACTTATAAAAAAAATGGTGTAATGGACACACTTACAAAAGTCTTGCATACATGAGTGAAAATATCTCATGCCTAGAAGTGTGTTACAATGTGATAACTGCAGTAATGAATTGAATGAATTCTCCAGTACCCATGTGCATCGTCTACTCCTGTGTTGGCATGTTCTTGTGACTTTTTTTTTATCTATTCCTTGTGATTTTCTCCATACCTAGAATATTATGTTACCTGGAACTAGAGAGAATTTTACTGCCTCTAAAATCTGAGTTTATTTTATTTTTCCTTTCTTGCTAAACTAGCTTCTACATCTAATATAATACCTGATAGGAGTGGTAATGGCAGACATCCTCCTTGACTCTGATTACATTCAACTTTCAGCATTAAGTATGCTATCTACAAGTTTTATAATATGCTCTTTATTAACTTGAGGAAGTTCCTTCTGTCCCACGTATGGAGTACATTTTTAATCAATGAAAACATATCCAATTTTATCAAATGAAGTATCAACATGGCTTTTCCATTTTTGAAATCACTGAATACAAGTTGTAAAATGTCAATAGGTTTAAAATGCCAAATCAACCTCATATTCCACATAGAAATCCAAATGCATTATCTTTACATTTTCTATTATAATTGCTAAAATTTTTGCTAAGAATGTATTTGTGATTGTGTAAGGGTTAGGGCGTTGACTGCAGTGGTCTCTGGTTGTGTTGGAAAAGCTCATATACACAGCCCCTGAAGGCAAGAGAAGACTACAGTGGAGGACATTGACCTCTCACTCCTATTCCAGGTCAGTAACTGCCAGACTAAGAGGTAAGACAGCTTACCCAATTAGCAAGATTTACTGCTTGCAACGTCTTTGTTCTAACTGCTCAAGGCCTCCTCATTTTCATTGTCACGGGCTTTTGCCTCAGATGTACTCTCCACTTTCTGCACCCCTCTGAACTGTTAAGAATCCACTAAATACAGACAGTCCAAAGAAGCCTTTGTCTTAGTTCTAAGAGTGTTCTGACCTTCCTGGACACCCTCCTCAAACTGCCTTGCAATGTCTCTTATTGAATCCTTTCCCTTAAACTCATCCATAAAATTGGGAACCTGATCATCTCCTGATAGCTAGCTGATCAGTAGAGAAGTCAGTAAGCAGTTTATGTTGTCAGATTTGTAGGTATAATTTGCTTACAATGCTCAGTTATTACCTTTCAATGTCTGTGGTATCTGTAGTATTCTCATTCTGGATAATGGTATGTTTTATTTCATCTCTATTTTTCTGATCAATCTAGCTGTATGGTTATCAATTTTATTAACATCAAGAGCCCACAAATTTTTACCTTTATTGAACTTTGTACCACTATTCTACAATTTACTTTTACCTATGTTAAGCCCATAATGTATTTTTCCTTAAAAGGGCTGTCTTATCTTTATAGATAAGGAAATATGTCATTTTAATGTGCTTACAATTTCTAGTGCTTTGTATTATCTTATATTTATCTGCAGTTGTATCTCATGCTACTTTTTCCCACTAAGGTTTAGTTTTGACATTTCTTTTAGTTACGATGATGGATAATACTATGGTGGTCCACTGATGACGATATGATTATATACTTAGCTTCGTAAAACCTAAAAATTATTTCACCTTGGTGTTCAAAATACAATTTTACCTTGTAGATAACTCGAACTTGATATTCTATTTTTGTACTTTAAATATACTATTTCACTTTTTTCTTATTTACATTGTTTTTATGAAGACTTCTTTTATTCGTTGTTTTCCTTCTGCATATAATGGGCCTTTTCCCCTCCTCCGGCTTCTTTGAAGATTTTCTTTATCACTAGTTTAGCACAAAAATTTTTTAAGATATACTTTCGTGTAGATTTGTACTGACTGTGGTTCTTTGGGCTTCTTGGATCTGGGACTTTAGAGTCTTACCGAATTTAGAAAAATTAGAGTCAAAAGATTTTTCCTCCTTTTCTTTTCCATCTTTTGGGGACTCCAGTTCCACATATGTTCTCATTCTTAATGCTTCCTCACAATTCGCTGCCCCACTACTGATTCTTGTTCTCTCTTCAGGATTATAAATTTTTCTTCCTTAGTGTCAAATCTGTAATTAGACTTATCAAGCGTGTTTTTCATTTTATATAATCTAGTTTTTATTCCTAGAAACTTGATGTGAATCCTTTTTATGTCTTCTGTATCTCCACTTGATAAATTCATGCTTTTTTATTTGGATCATATGGTGTATATTTATAATCTGCATTTAATGTTCTCAAATGCAAATTTCCCAGTTTGTTAATTCTAGTTCTATGTCTGTTGACTGATTTTTCTCCTCATTATAGTTTGTATTTCCCTGTTTCTTTTCTTTTCTGGTAATTTTTTATTTGATGCCAGACCTTGTTAACTTTACATAGTGATATTTTTAAGTGAAAACGTTTTGGGGCTTTGTTCTTTTAGGCAATTAAATTACTTGGTAAAATTTGATCATTTCCAGTCGTGTTTTGAAGATTGATTAGATGAATTCAGGCATCTTTTATTCTAGACTCTGACTGGTAAGAACACACTCAGAGCATCAGCTACTTCCAAATGTGTGTGAGGATGGTTCCACACGCTCTGCTCTAGGGGGGCTGTCTTAGTTACTTTTTGCTCATTGCCGAGACAAAATACCTGACGCCCAAAGGTAGGGAAGGAAAGGTTTATTCTTACAGTTTCTCACGAGTTTCAGTCCATAAAGTGGGCTCCAAGGCAGCATGGGATGATGGGGCTACAGTTCATGGCGGCTGCAAGCTACAAGCCACAATCCGCGCTGGCGAGAGAGAGGGCGGAAGCAGGGAAGCAAGCAAGAGGAAGACCCGCCTTCCCTTATACTGTATCTCAGCTCCACCCCTGGGTGGGTGTAGCAGTCACGTCATTAATCCTGGTGCTAGACAACAAACTGATCACAAGCATCAGACTCAGCCCCATCAAAAGTATGAGGACTTGGGGGTACATAGCATATCCTATACAGGGGCTTTATTGGTTTTCACCCCTGCACTCACCAACTTATGCTCTAGCAGATCCCTTCCCCTCCATAGTACCCTTTCCTCTAGGATTCCTCCCTAGGAGTTTTCAGCATGTGTGGCACACAATACCTGAACTCTGACAATAACTGAGGTTCATTTCATTTCCTTCTCCCTGTACTGTATTCTAGAATCTTTCTCCAAGCATTAAATTGGAGAAATCAGACAGCTCATTTTATTTGTTTCCCTTTTCTCACATCTAACTGCCCATGCTGCCTGTAGCTCAGTGTTTGAAAATCAGCGTTTCATATATTTTGTTTAGTTTTATAATTGTTGAAGGTAAAAGATTAAATTCAGTTTCCATTTTGTGTGGAACAGAAGCTGCAAGCATTCTTATTCCTTTTACAATTATTTTCTAACAAATGGATTTAAAGTTATCTGTATCCTTTATTTGAAGCTCTATTCTGTAAGTCTGCCTCCACTGGCATTTTGTGTTTGAATTAAGATTAATTATTTGATTCATAAATTACTTCAGAGAGTACCTTTAGATATCAAACTTAACAGGCTTTATTGACTAGTTTTGATTACTACCTCTAATTATTGCTTCAAAGGTAGAAATTTTTCTGCATGAATTTTTGTGCATTTTGTATTCATTAAGTTTCTCTATTCCCTAATATATGGTCAGTTTTCTATGTGTTTTGAATAACATTTATCTATTAATTATAAGTGCATTTACATGAAAATCAGTTGCAATAAGCTTGTTAATTGTACAACCTTTTTATATCCTTATTATATTTTTCATTTTATGATTAATCAGAATCTCAGAAAAGTGTCAAATTTTTTATGCTATAGTAAGGAATTTGTCAATTTGTTTTTGAAATTCTTTACTTTTTTGCTACATGTGTTTCCAGTTTATATTTGTAGATCCATGATGGTGATGTACTCTGATAAATTATTCTATTTCTCATTAAACATCATTATTTTGCCTACAAATAGGACTTTCTGACATTAATGTATATATCTCTTTGAGTATAATATTTGGAAATAGACTGATGCTTAAACATGAAGAGAGAGCAGTCATTCTATTTTCATTTAATTTTATTGGGCAGAAGGAACAAATATGAATTTGTAAATAAGATTACAATAAAATGCACTTGAGAATAAAATGAGGTTATAGCTATTACAGTGCTCTTATGAGGATAAAAATACGTTCGCAATACTGGGTATCATTGATTCTAGCTGTATTCTTGCCCTTTAGTTCTCAAAACTACAAAATTCACTCTTACTGGTAATTACAAAATAATAGAAGAAATTAGAGGAATTTATCTGTTAAAAAAATTTTTAAAGTTCACTCCCAAAACTAAGGTCCTAGAAAACTGCATAAGTTCATGGATTAAGCAAGTAAGGGATAATTTAAAAGAGGATAAATTATCTAGTGACTCTCAATTTCTTAAGTGCATTCCACTGAATTTTGTGAAGAATTATCTAAGTAAACATTCTTGTCGTTATTAATGACTAATGATTAATGTTACTTATTAATCAGTTGTTCGTGTATTTTGGCTATTTTAATCTATGTGTTCATCTATTTTGTTGAAATTAAATTGTTAAGCCTATTATAGTGTTGTACAACTATAATCTCAACACTTGATAGGCTAAGGCAGGAAAACTGCTGCAAGTTCAAGGCCATCCTGGGCTGCGTAGTGAATTTAAGATCAGCCGAAACTGCATCACAAGACCCTGTCGCAAAAAAACAAATAAAATAAATAAATAAGTAGATTTATTTAAAATGTTTTATATGATTATCATTTAACTGTTTATTTTAATATTGATAATAGCTTTATGCACATAAAAATTTTAGTTTTTATCCAAAATATAAATCTATATGAAATATTTGTTTTAAACATACATTATTTTCCCCAAAATTTAATTTGCTTCTAGGAAAGTTATGGTCACCTTTCCTTGTTGCTTTTGACTATGTAATCATTCAGAATCCATTATTTCCCTAAATACATGTTACATTCTGTGTTGATTTCACATGAACTACATTGCTGTCTGTACATAAAGGTAGTTGGAGGTATCATTGTATTTTTAAACAATACTATTCATCCACCATATCCTATGCATACCAAGATATTTTAATAACTTTGCATTCTAACCCTATCTCAATATTAACTAATATGAACTATTTCTCATTATTTCTTTATTTTCAGAATTTAAGGATTTGGTAATCATTAATATTTTAAAATGATCCCTAAAAACCTTTTTTATCTTTATTAAGAAACTACCTTAAAATATTTTTTTTTTGCGGCACCGGGGATTGAACTCACAGCCTTGCGCTTGCCAGGGCAGGCGCTTAAGCCACTGAGCCAAGCTCCCAGCCCTACCTTAAAATATTAAAAGTCAAATTTAATTAAGATTAGCATGCAATTGCTGCTCTTGAAATGCTAAATTTTCACTGTACATGTTTTTTTTTCTGATTTATTATAAAAAATTTTATTTTAAAAACTCAGGAAACAAAGCAGAACTTCAAAACAAAATAATAGGAGAGAAATAAGAGTTAATACACTGTATAGTGTTATCTTCAGAGTAATTACTCAGGGTACAATATATGAGCATGAGATATTTTCCAAACCATGTTAGCACAAACCTTTTTTTTCAATGAACTGAACACATTTTTTAAACTGTTCAGAAACATCCACTGATATTTTGACTAGGATTATATTTTAAGTTATATGTCATGGAGAATAAATATTTTTAATATTGAGTCTTGGTCTTGCCTCAGTGTATTCATTATTCTCAATAGTTTTTTGCACTAATCTTTTATTTTTATTAGTTTCATAAGTGTATGTTTAATACATATGCATATAAAATTGCTTCAGAGTAGTGATTGCTGTTCAGGTTAGGAGACAATAATGAAAGGAAACACTTAATAATTATCCTAGGATGGCAGGCATAAATTGGATCTCATAGCCATTATTAATATTTTTAAATTTTATTTTTGAATAAGTTATGCAAGTAAAAACACAAATAAATAATGTATGCACATATATTTACTTTTATAAACCAAACTCCACCTTTATGTTTAACTATGATACTTTATACATAAATTATATTATCTTCTCAGATTCTCACACACGTCACTTTCATTCAGTGAAAACTTTGACAGTATATTTCAATAGTAATACCCCTTAATTGATTTTTCTTAACTTATTGTATTGGGTAGAGCTTTTAAAAATATCAAATACTAGTATCAAATACTAGTACTCCTAGCCCTTATATTTGAGGGCCACTGCTAGCACAATAATATCTTGATGCAAAAAGCAGGTGCCAGTATCCTTCATATTTTATTAAATCACTAAATAAGCACAAAAAAGGCACAAAATTGTAATACAGGTCAATAAAATTTCACACCCAAGTAACCTGTATCAACACAACACAGAGAAAACTTCCACTTCTTTAAAAGTATCTTAATGGCCCAATAAATACTCCCACATGAATGACACATTCTGATATATAACAATGTTACATGAATTTTCCTAATTTTAAGATAGATTAACATACACACATTTCTCACACAGTATTGCATATCTTTTTTCCATCTTGATTCTTTATTGTCTAATACCACATTGATGAGTTTCATTTGTTTGCATTGTTTAAACAATAATTTGTGAATTTCATTGATACTTTTAATTATTCACTCTAAGACTATACTCCACTTTTACTCATTCTATTCCTTTGATGCTTGTGATAATTAATTTATAGTGTCAATCTGAGTAAGAAACAGCCAACTAAATGGGATCAGTACAGTTCTGGGTGTGGTTGGAAGTTTTTACAAAAGACGGATGCTCCACCATGGGTAGGCTTGTCACCTGAACAGAATGAGAGGAAGAAGAAAGTGTTCCTTCTATTTCTTTGAGTGGCCTCAGTCTTCACCTTGATATTGGACTTCATCTTGTGATTTCTACTGCAGATTCTTCAGCTTTCCACCGCAGATCTTTCTGCCTTCCATTGCAGACTCTTTGGCCTCCCGATACGGACTCACACAGAACACTACAGGGAGCTCTAGGCCTTCAGCTGGATCACTCAGACCTCCAGTGCACAGGCAGACCTTTGCACTTTTCCATACCTGACTCTGTGAACAGCCACTGTAAACCAATCTTTCAGATTCTTATATATTTCTATGTCTTGCATTAAATCTGTTTCTCTAGCAAGCACTGACTGATACAGATTTTGATACTGGGAAGTGGCTCTAGAGAAACAGAATTATAAAGATGAAATGGTTTAATGGCTTTAGTGGCTCCTAGACTCAGCTCTCTAATTTGATAATACTGACACTCCTCAGGTCTCCCCCTCACCGCTCACTTTTGCCTCTAAACCTATCACCAGACTCAATTCTAAGAAGGCTAAGTGTAAGATCCACAGTGTGACCCATGAGGAGGTCTGCTATTCTCCCAAAGAACTTCTCAAGATTTTTTTTTTAATTCTTAGAAACAGAGGTTTGATGAGCAACTGTAAGAATAGATTTTATAGGCATGGGAAGAGATTTTCCAGGACACTCCTGAAGAAGAGTAATGAAGGTAAATCTTGGTACTGGGTATAACTTGGAAGGAAAAGAAAAAGGTCAGTCATGCACTGTAAACTGATTCATGAGCTGTAGCCAATGCTCTGACTGGTTGGTCAGGAACTTGGGAGGAACATGACAAAGATATTTGGGGAATACATATATGGATAGACCTCTCTATATGGGCAAAGGTTATAAAAATATTTGTATTCCACACAAATTTTCCGCAGAAGTCCTCAGTAGAAGGGGACTTTAACAATAAAGCAGCTAGGATGACCTGTTCGTTAGATAGCGGTCAACCTCTTCCTTCAGCCATCCCTGTGATTGTCCACTGGACTCACGAGCACGGTGGCCATGGTATCAGGGAGAGAGACAATCCATGGATTCAGTAATATGGACTTCCACTGACCAAAACTGATTTGGCTACAGTTACTGATGAATCCCTAATATGCCAGCAGCAGAGACCAAGAGTGAATCTTTGATGTGGCACCCTTCCTCAGGGCAATCAGCCTGGTACCCTGTGGCAAGTTGATTATATTTAACTATACCCATCATGGAAAGGACAGCACTTCATCCTTATTGACCAAGGCACTTATTCTCCATATGTATTTGCCATCCCTGAATGTAGTGCTTCTGCCAAAACTACCACCTGTGGATTTACAGAATGTCTTATCCAACATCATGGAATTTCTCACAGCATTGCCTTTGACCAAGGAACGTATTTTATGGCCAAAGAAGTGAGACAATGGGCTTATGTGTGTGGAATTCATTGGTCTTATCATATTCCTCACCATTCAGAAGTAACTGGATTGAGAAAAAGGTGGAATGATCTTTTGAAGACACAGTTACAGTGCCAGATATATGACAACTGTTTGAAGAACTAGGGTAAACTTATTTAAAAGGCTGTACATGCTTTGAGTCAGCATCCACTACATGGAACTCCGCTCCCATAGCCAAGATTCATGAATCCAGAAATCAAGGGGAGGAAGTAGGAATGGTACCACTCACCATTATCCCTAGAGATTTTGATTCCTGTTTCCATGACATTATGCTCTGCTAGCTTTGAAGTCATAGTTCCAAAGAGGAGAAGGCTTGTGCCATGAAGTACAACAATGATACCACCGAGCTAGAAGCTTTCCATTTCAGTCTCCTCATGGCTCTGAGTAAACAGGTTAAAAAGGGCATTGTGATGTTGGCATTGGTGATTGACCAGGATTTTAAAGGGAAATTGTACTATTACTCTACCATGGCAAAAAAAAATAAGAATATACATGGAGTGCGGGAGATCCCTTAGGTTGTCTCCCAGTATTACCATGTCTTATTATTAAAATCAGTAAGAAATTATAGCAACCCAATCCAAACAAGATGAAAAAATGTCCAACAACCTTCAGGAATGAAGGTGTGGATTATCCCACCATAGAAAGAACCAAGACCTGCTGAGGTGCTTGCTGAAGCCCAAGGGAATACAGAATAGATAACAGAAGAAAGTAGTTCTAAATACAGCTATGACCCAGTGGTCCTTTTCAGAAATGAAGATTGTAATTGTAGCAGTTCTCTCCTGATATGCTTTCTATGTAATATAATGCTGACAGAGTTAATAATGGTTCTTTAGTACTAGATTGTGACACTTATGTTATAATTTTGAAGTTACGAAGTATTAGGAGTAAAACAGCCAAAGCAAACTTGTCTTCTATTCTGGGGAAGGAATTAATGCACTTTCACTTATATACAGGACAGTTTTAACATGTTAGGCATAATTATTAACTTGTCCTTGTATATGGAGACTATGGTTTAAAGAGATACATCTGGTTGTCAAGTCAATAAGGGGTGGATTATGATAGTTAATTGATTGTGTCAATTTGAGTGAGAAATACCCAACTACATTGAATCACTGTTATTCTGGGTGTGGCTGAAAGGATTTCCTCAAGACAGATGACGCACCGTGGGTAGATTTGTTGCCTGAGTGGTGTAAAAGGGAAATGAAAAAGAAAGCCTCCGTTCGGTTTCTTTGGAGGAGCTCCTGTCTTCCAGTTCACCTTGGACATCATCACATGGCTTCCAGCACAGACCCATCAGTCTCCAGCACAGACCATTTGGTGTCCTGATACTGATTTGCATAAGACGCTACATTGCACTCTTCATCTGCAACTGGACCCTTCAGCTCTCCAACACAGACATTCCCCTTGCACTTTTCCGTACTTAATTCTACAGGGAGCCATTGTAAGCCAGGCTTGTAAATTATTATATAAATGTGTATCTTCCATTAAATCTGTTTCTCAATTAAGTACTGACTGGTGCAATGTTCACGTAAGTTGTTTGCAGTTCAAAACTACTGCTTCTGTGAACATGCTTGTACATGTCCTTTGGTGGGCATTTCTATTTAGAGTATTTCTGCAAATTTAATTACTGGGTCATAGCATAGTCATATATATTTAGCTAAATATTGTCAAATAGTTTTCAAGTGATCGTGCCAAATGAAACTCACAAACAATATATGTATGCCAGGTACGCTGCATTCTTTCTTCATGTACTTTAATTTGTTAATTTTCTTTTTATTTCAGTGAAGCTGGTAGGTATATAGAAATAGATATTCAGTTGATCATCATTTCATATAACTACACATTTATACATCTTCTCTTGAGAAATGCCTACTTAAAACATTCCACTTTCAAGTGACTTTCAAAATTTTTCTTCCAGTTTGTATAGATTTTTCACTTTTTTGGATATGAATTATTTTGTCTGATATTTTGGCAAATATCTTTCATTCTGTAACTTATTTTATAACTCCTGCAGGTATTTTATGTATGTAAATGAACAAAATATCTTAAAATTCATAGTCTTGCCATCAATTATTAAAATACTAATACCATATACCTCTTTCAATGGCATGAAAATATTCTACCATGATTTTTTTCTAAACACCTTAATTTTCAGTCTCTATGCAGTTCTTTCATAGTTCATCTGGAAATATACATTTTGAGTCTTGCTGTCAAGGTTTATATTTTTAACATGGTTTCTAGGTTGTGCACAACACCATATTTTGAAAAGGTACACTTTCACAAAACATTGCTTTTTCAACCTTGTGATAAATCAAATGTTGACTTATGAATGGATTGTATTCTGGACACTTTATTTTGTTTTAATAATATATTTTTACATCAAAATAGCATTCATTGGATAGCTATATGTAAGCCTTGATGTCTGCATGCACACAGCCTTCAGTTTGGCTCCTGTTTGTCATGAATGCTTTGGTAATGTTATTGTCCCTTTTCATTTCTCTGCATGGTGGTGCTGTGACTTGCTGCTTAGATCTCCTTCGGTGAAGATTTTTGGAAGAAAGTCTTTGGTATCCAGTCTTCTTTGGCGATTTGAATGATCACCTTAGATGCATAAGTCCTCATAGCATTACCTGAATTTTCTATTAAACATTTCCACTAAGCTTCTCTGTCTAATTGATTTCAACTCTTACCTTCTTCGGCCATTCATCCTAAAACATGGTCCTAAATAAACTTCTTGTTTGCTAACTTGCATCTCAGAATGTGCTTCCTGAGTAATCCAACCTATAACAGCTGGTTCCAGAAGTGACCCAATAAAGCAAGTAGATTCCAAAAGAGGGTTTTTGAGCAAGATCACTTATGCTGCTTATAATGAGAAACCAGTAACTCTCTGTGGGGTTCTAAGAACCCCAGCGCCAGTCAGCAGTGTACTTGTCAAAACTTTTACCTCTGGTGATTGGGATGATTTAATGGTGGAAATAAATGTGCTAGTGTTACAATAAGTCAGGCATATGAGATATTTTTAGGATACAGTAACTAGAAGGACAATGAGAGCGACTATTGCTCGATGTAGCTGAAGACAATGAAAAAAACTGAAAGGTAAGTAAGAAAGTCAAAAGGTGTTCTTGGTAGTTTAAAATACATGACAGACAAAGAAAAGGACCATATTCAGAACTTAATCCTAAGAATAGCAAAGCTGTAAATGTTAAATTCTAAGCCCAGCCCGATCAGTCATGCCAACATTAGGACTCCAGGTTGATAATACTCTGAATTGGATGCCAGGGATGGGGATATCTGAGTCGTTACTTAGAAACATACTGCTTCCTCAGATTGTTTGGAGCTCCATGGTTCTGCTGAAGTTATTTGAATCTCTCTTTTAATGAACAGCTTACTCTACCTTTGCTTGAAAATAATATAAATGCCTTTCCTCAATCGGACAAGATAAGTTCAATTCAAGATCAACTTCAACTCGTCTCCTAGGTTGATCTTAATATAATCTGACCCAAGATGGAGTTGTTCTGAAAGAGAGGAAAGAGTCTACATGCTAAAGAATTTTCAGATCTAACCAACAAATATTGGCAAAAACTGGGAAAGTATGAATAGGTAGAGCATAAAGTAATGTAATAAAAATACCAATCACCTTGCAAGCACCCAAACTATGTCAGGACATGAAACAGACTGGCTAACAAACTACAGAGAACACGCTTCTAGGAACAACTAAAACACTGGGAAAAGGATGGCCAACAGAAAGTAGGGTCAAAACTCAAATATTGACTGAGAGTAGAAGAAGGAATTGAAAGAACAGAGAAGTACATGTGCTACCGTGAATATACTACTTAAGACCAGGAAACTCTCCTGTGGTCTATGTTCTATGAGAATACCCATCAGCTACACTGTTTAGAAAAGCAATCAAGAATGTGCTGGGCAGGAGGACTTCAGCATCACCTGTTTAATATTGCCTCTTTTCTATGGAATATGACTAATGTTTGAAGTTGCTATTACAGATTTGGGCTCCCTTCCACGAGGAGTGGTTATACAGTCTCTGAACAATATAGAGCAGCTGAGGAGCATTAACTGTCAAGCACCATGTTTTTGTTTCTTTTCATGAGGTTGGAGGAACAACTAACAGAGCTGTCCTACAGAAAGGTATGCAGATAGTTGGATGTGGTGGCGCACGCCTTTAATCCCAGCACCCAGGAGGCTGAGGTAGGAGGAGCGTTGTGAGTTCGAGGTCTGCTTGGGCTACAACACCAGCGCAAGGCCGACCTGAGCTACATAGTGCGACCCTGCTTCAAAAAACCAGGGCTGGGAGTTTGGCTCAGTGACTTAAGCACCTGTTTGACAGCTACAAGGTTGTGAGTTCAATCACCGGTGCCTCAAAAAAACAAAAAGGTATGAAGATACTTAATACAATTCATCAACCCTGAGAAAAAGATAGATGGGCAGTTAATAACATACAGTGATTCAAAAGGCCCTGGGTTTAATCTTCACACACACACACACACACACACACACACACATCAGAGAAGAGGAGTAAAATAAACAGTGACCTAAAGGACAACTTTTTATTACTTGCCCGTTGGCATTTCTACAAATTTTCAGACCTGGAATCTGATGACTGGATAGAAAGAATATATAGCATTTCCTTCCCCCAAAATATATCTAATTATTTCTCACTCCTCTCCCCAAGGGACCTCTGTTTACTTGGATAAGTAATATTGCAACTCTGGGAGTGGCAAGAAAATGGCAAGTAATATCTAAATTTACCTGAGTGAATTCTTGATGCTCCTGTCTGGATTTGCCAATTTGGTTCCTTAAGATGTCTGGGTTGATCAGGAAAATTGATAGTGAATTACTATACACTCAACCGAGTAGTTCTGTTGGACCTGCTGTGCCTCTGTTTTGGTATCTTTTACAAAGATTACCATAGTCTCTGGCATACAATATGTGGCTACTGATTTGGTGAATATATTACAGTATTTTGTATCTAGATTTTCAAAGAGGGACTAAAACCATTTCCATTCATTTGGAATAGATAAAATCCTGGGTTGTGACTTAGTGGTAGAACGCTTACTTAGCCTTTATAATTCACTGGATTCAATCCCCAGCACCACAAAACAAAACCCAAACCTACATGTATGTTATAGTCCAAAGAGATGTAGACTGGCTGGAATCTGTGTAAAACATCACAATGGTTCATTGTATTGATAATATCATGGGACACAATCAGAGAAATAATAAATTTCTAGTATATTAGTGAAGCACATAATGATCACTAGAGGATAAGCAATAACACTAGGGAGGATGAAAGCTCATCACATTAGGTAAAGTGTTAGGTGGCCATTTGGCCATTCTCTTCTAAGTGATAAATGATTCACTCTTGTTCTTCCTACCACAAAGACAGGAATGGAAGACCTTTAGGCTTCTGGATTATTGAAGGAACATGCTCTTCACCTGAGCATACTGCTTCAGTACACTACACAGAGTAAGATTAAAGACTTTCAGATTTAATAAGGACCACAGCAGAATTGTGCTTCGTAGAAGTTTCACACTATGGCATGAGCATGATTCATGGACCCTAGGAGCCAGAAAACTAATAATATTTACTTATTTGCTCTCATTAGCATAAATTTCACTCCTAAAAATGCAAGGGACTGAATTCTGCCAATCACCTGAATTAACTTGAGGGAGAACCTGGACCCCAAATAAGCCACTGCCCTCTCCCCTATTTTGAATTCAACTTTGTGTCACCTAAAGCAGAGCAAGCCTCTGGTGAGCCCAACCTTCTCACAGGAAGAAAACATTAAATAACAAATTTATGTTGCTTTCCACTTAACCCCACCTAGTAAGTTTGTGATAATTTCTTATACAGTCATAGAACATTAATACATCCCCCATCAAAATTCATGAGAGTCAACTTAGAATACTTAGTGCAAAGAGTTTCCTTGTGGAATTTGTGATAAATTCGAAGAGAGAATCATACAGATATCACAGGTGGTCATTTGAATTGCAGAAAATAGAGTGGAGGAGGGGGAAGAAAGGAAAAGGTGATAAAAAACAGGATTTAAGATATGCAAACATTGTGTGCTGCAAATACGTAATAAGAAAAATTTTAAGATGAAGAAAGAGCTTATAATGAGAAATGGGCCCATGGTTGGGTTAGAATACATAACTCTGGAGCGACAGATGTTTTAACATAAGCCAGCTCTTCATGAGTTCAGCAATCATCTATTAAAATACAGACATGACACATCTATGTTTAAGCATGATTAGGATAAGACGATGTAAGCACGCTGCATAAGCAGAGTCCCCACACCTCCAAGCTACCCACCACTCTCTCAATTTATATTACATAAAATATTCACTATGACCAAGTTACAGAAGAAAAAAGTCCAAAGTTTGATTTATGGATGAATTAGTTTGACATACGGTAACAAAACATGAATAGAATCTGCAAAATAGTCCCACTTAAGGGTTTCTTTGAATGACCCAGGGGAAAGAAAAACTCCCAAATAGGCAGAGTTTTGGGTAGTGTACCTGTTTTTTCCACTTCGTATGATAAGAAGTAAACATTGATTTGTGGTCATTGATTGGGGCACATTTGAAAAACACCACAAAGCATAAATGATTTTGTGTATGCATTCATATGCAAAATGACCATATTAACTCTCCATAGAACACATCCTCCATTAAAAACACACAGTAATGCACAGACAAAATGATTTGATGAACGGATCATAGGCAGTCTCTGCTATAAATCAAAATGAGTTTTGGTGCCATGGATACAGGAAACTCACAGCCAGGTGATTTATGGATGAAGGTGATTAGCTCAGCCCAAAAGCTGGACTCCTCCTGTTACCAAGGGTTACTGAGCCAGTGCCATGGCTCAGTGTTCAGTCTGCCCAAATCTTAGACCGGCGTTGAGTCACTGACTGGTGTCATCATTCTTCACGGAGAAACCAACCAGCTACTTAATAGCAAGATGACTTCACTGGACCCTTTGTATTTTAGAAATGTTTTAGTCTGTCTTGTATAGTTATAACAAAATACTTGAGGTTATAGGCTTTATAAATAAATTTATCTGCCTCACAGTTTTAGTGGCTGGGGCCTCCAAAGAGTGTGATACCATCATCGCAGGACAGGCTATTTTGCATCATGAAGAAATGGAAAAGGAACTAGTTGAGTGCAAAAGGGCGAAACATACAGGTTGGGCTCACTTTAGTGTATTGAATGATTTAGAAATTTCAAAATGTATACTTGAGTTTTATGACTCATTTATTATACTACAAGTACAAGTTTTCAGAAAGTGATACAACTTTAAAACTGTACAACTCTACAGTTTTTTTATTATAATTGCCATGGTATTCATTGCAATTTATATTTGAGACATCATAGAAATATAATTATTATGTCCCATTACTGCCCAATTATATTTACCATTTAAGTTTTTTTCACCATTTCTTCCTGCCTTGCAATCTTTCCTTCTGATAGCATATATTTTATGCCTGGAAAAGTTATTTTGTATTTCTTTTATAGCTTGTACATTGGTGACAATTTCCCTCTTCCTTGGAATTATCATTAGGAATCTTGAACACCAGTTCTAAATTGGCACCAGCTTAATCTCAATCTCTTTTACTTGTCTTTGTATTGTCTTTAATTTCCACCCTATTTTGGTTTCAAATATCTATTTGATTCATTTTCTTCAAAGATAATGTTTCCTTTGCACCCGGTAGGCTACACTTTTCTTTTGCAAGCAGTGCTTAAGTATTTTACTTTTAGGACCCTAAATCTTTTGTTCTTTGCAAATATCTTGCCTGAAATTCTTAGAATATTTTGAGTGCATTCCTTAATATCATGTCTCAGTTTTGGAGATGCTTGTCTTCTGACAGTAAAGATTTTTCTTCTGATCTATATTATCTTCCCCAATCTGACAGTGTGGAGCTCAAATATTATTTTAATCACATTTACCAGGTTCTGTATTACTTTCTACTTATGTGATGTTATTTTATATCTGGGTTTAAACTCTACCAATTTAGCTTTCTGATTATATTACTCAATTCTACGGTGTCTTATATATTCACAAACCCCTTTAATAGACAACATCTTTGTACTATAAGCGCAGCACTTTACCTCTTAGAATACTCCCCTTAAGTATCTTTATCCATCTTCCTCCATCCTGGGATCTTCCCTCCCCTGAAATCCTTTGTCCATAACTGACAGGGAGAAAGACATTGACACTTGTGTTCTCTTCTTCCTGATGGAGAGATCTTACTAGGGATCCGCACTTTCTATAGAATTCTGAGAGATGTTGATTTGTCAGCTGATGAAGGAAAAGCCTCCTCCCCTCTCTGTTCCCTTTCCCACTCTCAGACTATTATGTTTCTGGGAATGGTTTCCAATTTCTCAGCTATAACAAATTCTCATTTTAGAATCCTTTTCTTGAAAACTTAACCAAAAATGCCCGAATATCAATTTAAGGATTTTAATGTCAATTCTATTCAGTATTAGGCTCTACCTTAGCAAATTTATTTGAAGAATATAATTCTCTACTATAATTCTGAATCTCGTCATCATTTTCATGAATGTATTGACCGTGATTATTTTAAATTTAGCACATCAAAAAGATTTATACTTTTGTAGTACTGAGGATTAAACCCCAGGCTTTTCCACTGATCTACATCCTTTTTTTTTTTTTTTTAATGGTGGCAAAGTTTCACATTTATTTAAGGTAAAAGAAAAATGGAAGGATAGGGTCAAGCAGGGTCTGGAGAGTGAGTTTGGGCCAGGTAAAGCTAGGAAAAAGGAAGGAAAAAAATACAGCCTACATCATGGAGTGGGCCACCGAAAAGACACACTACAGCCTCACAGCTTGTTTTTGTGTTTTTTTATTCTGGGGCTGGGTCTTACTAAGCCTCTAAATTCTCCAGTCTGAACTCAGACTTGTGCTCACGCTTCCTGATCCTCCCTGATTGCTGGGATGACAGGCCTTTGCAACCACACCCAGCAGGATTTCTTTACTATTTTTTACCTTTACCTTGTCATCTTATTAGATTTTGATTGATTTCTGTACATTATATATGAAAACTTTTCACCTATCTGTGTTGACCTCCTCATCAGTATTTTACGCTTTCAAGTCCTGATTACCTGGAAAATGTAACTTTTCAATGCTTTGATATATATGTTTTCTCATGTTTTTACCTATTGACAGGAATATAAGAAGACATTGTATCCTATTATTCTTGATTTGGTAAGAATATTTTGTCAAAAATCAAATTTGAAATTTATTAAACTTCTTTCCAATATTTGATCCTTCTTTTTATTACTATAAATATATTTAACATGGTTTTTCTTTAAGCAAGGTGGTTCTTTTTTTTTTAGAAATAAAATCATAAATATTGAATTTTCTCACTTAACTATAAATAAATGAAAAAAAACCCTTTGCTCTTCTTAAATCTTTTAGTTTAGCATAATTAGTGATTTAGACTTACTTTATTATTAATATTTTAATTAAAATTGTTTCTACAAGATATTAGTTTTGTATGTGCATGCAATTCTGTGGCCAGATTTACTAACCATAAATTGGATTTATTTTCAATAAATATTGATAAGTTGACAATATATTTATCTCTGTTATATTATTAACAAATTTTAAATTTGATTTTTGACAAAATATTCTTACCAAATCAAGAATAATAGGATACAATGTCTTCTTATATTCCTGTCAATAGGTAAAAAACATGAGAAAACATGTATACCAAAGCATTGAAAAGTCACATTTTCCAGGTAATCAGGACTTGAAAGCGTAAAATACTGATGAGGAGGTCAACACTGATAGGTGAAAAGTTTTCATATATAATGTACAGAAATCAATCAAAATCTAATAAGATGACAAATAAGATAAAATAAAAAATAGTAAAGAAATCCTGCTGGGTGTGGTTGCAAAGGCCTGTCATCCCAGCAATCAGGGAGGATCAGGAAGCGTGAGCACAAGTCTGAGTTCAGACTGGAGAATTTAGAGGCTTAGTAAGACCCAGCCCCAGAATAAAAAAACACAAAAACAAGCTGTGAGGCTGTAGTGTGTCTTTTCGATGGCCCACAATTATCTTGGGGAACTGGTACATACACATATTCATATTGCATCTTAATCATTTTTACCTTCCCTTCCACTCTCCATCCTCCACTCCTTCCAACCCCAGTTCTTCCCAGTTCCACGGTCTTCCTCCTTGTTTCCTATCATCTTTCTTCTATTTTGGTCTTTAAATCATTTATATTTTGGGTTCCTCATATGTGAGAAACCAGGTACCATTTAAATATCTGTTTATTTTACTTAGCATCCATTTTCCTATAAATGACTTAAAGCTTTCGTTCTGTATCCCTGGATAATTCTCCCCCCACCTGTCTCTCTCTCTCTTTCTCTCTCTCTCTCTTTCTCTTTATCTGTCTTTCTCCAGATATTCTTTATCCACTTATCTGTTGATAAGCACACAGGCTCTGCTTCCAAAATTTGCCCATTATTAATTGTGCTACTCTAAGTATGGATACACTTGTATTATTGTAATATGATTCATTTAACTCTTTCAAGAATGCCCAGATGAGATACAGCTGAGTCTAATGAAATTCGTATTATTTTAGTTTTTTGGGAGTCTTCATACTGATTTCTGTAACGGTTGTAGTGTTTTACATTTCATCCAATTATGTAGGAGGATTCTCTTTGTTTGAAAATTCTTAGAAGTGTATTTTATAAGGCAAGAGAACAAAGTATACAGAAGGACTTAAATATGGACACAAAACATAAGGTTTCAGGATTGCAATGATAAATAAGGTAAGACAAAAGCCTGAACTAAGGGCTCTAGGAGTAAAATGATAATCATAGTAAGAAAAGAAAAGAAAAAATATGTATATAGCAAAATTTATAGTTGGGCTTCTGACAAAACTAAGTCATAGGACTAAATATCTCTTTTAAAAGCTAAGAATTTAAACAATGAAACAATTATTAATTCAGGAAAAAATATTTGTATAATAGAGGAAAAATAATTGCTGTATACTGCATGACATGGAAAAGAATTACCTATGCATAATTTGACAATGTATTCATTATTTAACAAAATAAAAGACAGATTTATTTAACCAAAGAATGTGTTATAGTAGCAAAAAAAATGAAGGACAGAAAGACAACTGTTCTCTTGGATCCAGTAAAAAGAAATCAATAAATAACATCTCAATTTAATAATTTTAAGAAATACAATTATAAGAAAAAATTACAATAATGTGGATTAAAGCAGCATGAGTCACCATCTCAGGAACTGAAACTGACTGCCTTCAGGAAAGGGACTATGAGGTTGAGAAAAGATCGCTGCTTTGTATTACTATTGTTTGTAAATCTTTTTGCATATATTGATTTTTCCATTATACCAACATACTAAGGTAATAAAAATAAAATTAACTGGATATAACATAAATTTTTCATTTAACTACCAATAATCAGCACAATTTTACTTTCCTAAGATTATTTAATTATTTCACTGTTTTAAATATTCAAATGTTTTAGGAAATTTTTTAAGGTCAATTTATGGTTATCCAAGTTTTCTATCTGTGTGCTTTCACGACTGAGCATTTATCTCTGTGTCCCTCTGAAGTGGACAAATTAACTAGAAGAATCTCTGAAAACTTTATTTTAAGGGTACTCTTTAAAAGCATTTTGAAATCAAATTGATTTTTGCAATCTGTATGTATATTATTCAGTTTTTCATCAGCGTAATGAAATACGTGACACAGGCTAATTACGAAAAAAGAAATTTGTTTAGCTCACAGTCTGAATGTGTAAGAGCAGGGCTACTACACTGGGTCAGCCCTGATGAAGGCCTGTGGTAGACAGTGGGTGGCAAGGGCAGGAGTACAGGTCAGGACAAAAGTCATGTTTAGAGCAGGGTGCAGAGAGAAACTGGTGTCCCACAGTCCCTTTTGTGAGCAGGCTGTAAATTGCTCCAAAGTCCTCCCACTTGGCCCCGTCTCTGAAAGGTCCACCAGCCTCCCAATGCTGCCTGGCGGAGACCAAATTCCCAACACACAAACCTCAAGGAGCTACACACCATATTCAAAGTATGGCAGTAAGTAACATATTTTTGTTTGTGGGCTTGTCTATTTATTTGCATACTTTGGCCTGAATATTTTTATATTTTATATCCTTGATCTTCACAAATGTGTCTTGTCTGTATGTAGGTATTCCTCTCTTTTCATGAATTTTCCTTAACACCCAATGAGATTTGGTGGAATTAAGCTCAGGATTAGCACAGGAATATTACTGTATCCTGTTTTCCAGGCATGGGTATCTTTCTTCACTGCGGTAAGTTTTCATAGTCATCGCAGGTGATGCAACGCAATGAGATAAGATACCTGTGCCAATGTCAGCACCTAATCTTAAATGGGGCACTCTCTAAGTTTACAGAATTAGATCTAGTCTCGTGTTGTTGATCATTAACTATCTAAAGTAATGGAAAAATTAGGCATCCTAATTGCTAAGATAGGCTCTCTTTGCTATGTTTTTGATCTCTTCCATCTCTTTGCCAGTTATCAGTTGCCCCACTTTTATTTTACCCTCTTCCCCTCACTATACACTGTATATTTCCAGGATGTGAACATACACAGACAACCCTACTCCAGCACTCTGGCAAGAAGTGAGTGTGTGGCTTTAAAGAAATCTAGAGTGACTTTTCAGTAGTGAGAACAATATTTTAGAAAGAATATAAGCAAGTTCTAATCTATCTTTCTGGTGGAGTGGTAAAAATAGATTGAATCAAACAAAGACAGATATAGATATTGGTCACAATTTCAGACATCAAGGAGCACAAGTAGAATTTTTCATAAAAATCAGAAAACTACCATCATTTTAAAAAGTAAAAGGAATTACTCTAAAAATGAGTAATATGAGCTTAATTTTAGTATTAGAAAAATTGCTAGCATAACACAGTAAAATCTTATTAATTCTTAACACAGGGGACCAGAGTAGGAGGAAAAAAAAACAGAATTGCAATTAACTTGCTTCAGATTATCTAAATTTTTTTATTAAAGTAACAGAACATCTAGATATCTGGGGACTAGCAGCACTTTCGCTATCCTCAATAAACCAATATTGGGCTGATAAGGTTTTCTGTTAATGCAAAAGCGAAGTTCCAAACTCATGGAAGAAAATGACTTCTTGGGTAGAAATGGGTTTTTGAAGAAAAAGTTATTTTAAATATAAGAAATATGACTTTAAGATGGACCTAAATAATTGCACAGTCTTGTATCTGTCAACATAGTTAAAGTTTTTAAGTGCAACTGTTTTTATTATTCAGAAAAATACCTAATAGTGGAGCTTTCTAGCAACAAGCAATTATGATAATAACTAAGACATTTTACTGAGAGTCTTACAATGATACTTGGTATGATGAAAACACAAGAAAAAATAATTGTGCTCACTGAGTAAAGATACATACCCCTGATTAAGAACTAGCAGAACAGCATACAAAAAAAAGACATGAATAAGGTTAGCATAGAATGATTTTTAGGGGTTAATATTTCAATTCTCTTATTCTCATGTCTTTGTGTAAGTGCCTCGCAATGATATACTAACTAATTACGCGGGTAATTTTGTTACCCTGTGGACATACAGGGTACATAAAGGGAGAGATAGATTAAAACAATTAAAAATAAAAACCAAAACTCATAATGAAAGATACATTTTATAAGGCTGAAAAGTAAGCAATAATAAATTGAAACCATTAAGTATAAATTAAATTAGTGAAAAGCAGAAAATTAGAGTAAGGATCAATGTAAGCACACTCACTCTTCAGGATGTGTGAGGAGAGGCACAGATTGATCCATTTTGATATTAGTACTCTGAGAACTGGTAATAGGTTAGTGTTATAAACATCCCATAAACCAGGAGAATAAGAAAAAAATAATCTCTATCTCTGCACATCCTATTGAAACTTAAAGAAAACAAATTCTGGTTCACTTATCTGCTTCCCAGAGCAGTAGCCACCAGCCACACGTAACTACTGAGCACATGAAATGTGGCTGGCCAAACTGCTATCTATTGAGGCTGTAAAGTGTATATTGTATTTCAAAGATTTTATCCAAAAATAATGGAAAATATCTTTATATATAACATGCATATTGATTTTTATTGAAATGAAGATATTTTTGCTATATTGGGCTAAATAAAAAAACATTGTTGAGATTAATTTCATCAGTTTCAGTCTTAATACATCATCCAACAATCACTCTTCAAAGGAGTTATCTAACTGAATTTAAAACACGTTCACAAAATACTCTGCACACAAATATTTGTATTAGTCTTTTCATAATTCCCCAAACCTGGAAGCAGTCAAGATTACTTTCACTGCGTACACAGATAAGCAAACTGTGGTAAACCCATACAACAGAAAAATATTTAGTGATTAAAAACTCTCAACTTACACAACAACGTCAATGAACATGAACATTGAGTCCATATTGCTAAGAGAAAGAGGAGTCTGTAAAGGCCTCATTCATCAGACTCTATGAATCCAATTGAATAACATTATAGAAAAGACAAAACTATAAAAACAAAAAAAAATGTTAGGGATTTCTGGGGATAAGTTGTATAAGTAAAATACTAAGGGATATTTTTCCTTGTAGAATAAAAGTGAAACTATTCTATATAATATTAAAATAGTTAATAAATGCATGTATATTTATATACAAAACTATGTAACACAAAGAGTGAATTTAATGTAAGGAAAACATGTTTACAATCATTTAGGAGATCAGACCCCAGTAAAGAATGGAGACTTGTGGAAAATATGTGAGAAATTACACACGAGTAGGATATTCTCACACAAGGGATTGTGAGGAAGAGGAGTTGATGAAGTAACTTCAGAAATGACTGAGGTCTGTCAACTAAAGTAAAAAACAAAACAACAAAAATGGTAATCACGGTGCTTTTCTTATGTCAATAAAGTTGATTTCTTTGAATTAATATGTTTGTTATAAAGTTCACAACTTTTGTGAAAGAAAACAAGAGGATCAAGCTGGAACAAACTGTAGTAATTAAATTGGAATCAACACTATGAGTTGATATGATACAAATGATTAGATACTGGGACTTTTGTCATTATGTACTTATAAACTCACAAATACTTCTTCGTTTTATCAGCACAGATCTATAGACAATGACATTCAAGTACCAGTAAGCACACCAACTCCCAGAACTTGGTTTCTAAAACCGTTCTCCAATAAGTGGCAACCAAGTGTCCTTGAAAGAATAGAAAATTCTATATTTGGGACAGGAAATAAACCTGAAGCATTGTATAACTCTAAAAAGTCATGGATCATTGAAAAGTATAAACTGCTAAATTTTTGGTATATTTCCAAAGAACAGAAAAGCCAGCTAACATAATTCCTAGAGCCAAACCTAGAAAAGGATGAGCAATAAAACAAAATAATATCATATAATAACCCACAGTATAAAATAAATGTGCATCATTGCATACCAATTAAATTCATGACTGTATAAGCCATTAATAAATGAAGGGAAGAAAGAAGCCATAAGACTGTCTTTGGAATTAGATCAAACCTTCCTCTGACTGTAGACCTTAAAGAACCCCTGAAACCCAGTCCCATCCCTTCTAAATCATGGTCCTGGAGTAGTCATGTCTGACCTGCACCCCATCAGGAACCACACACACCCATTTCCCGAGAAGTAAACTCATTGACATCAGTTAGACTTCAGATCTTGAAGCTGCTTTGTAACTTAGTTCTACTGTCCAGTACAGCCATAGTTCAGAAGGAGTTCTACAGGGGACATGCTTGTCAATGCTTCCAGCAGCAAGCCTGCATTTTGAAGTGGCCCCAAAACCTGATACTGGTACACTTCCCCACATACAATCCAACAGTGATACTGCCATTCCAACCATCTCATGGTTGTCCATGAATCTCAGAGACAGGTTCATTGACCTGGTCTAACTTTAAGTCCTAAAGTGGTACTGTAGCTCCAGGTACTGTCACCCATGATCCAGGACAGTCCTGATCACAAACACACTCAGAAGGACATACGCTCATCTGTGAGAACCTACAGACCACATTCCTGGCTTCAGATCCTAAAGCTACACTATGAATTCATTTCAGCAGTGGTTATTCATGTTCCCAGGATAGTCCTGCCTTCTCAGGGTCCCACCAATTCAACGAGAAGCAGAAGATGTCACAGAACTTACCGAGAGCCGCATCTATCTGTGTATGTAGTAACATGGACAACCTATGCATACCTAACTATAGAATCTGAATCAGGCCATCATCACCACACCAGTCCTGTCTGCCAAATTCCTAAAGGCCATCCTATTGCCTAGAGACTAGAAATTAACCACACGAGCCATTATCAACAGGTTCACTAACTGGATCCCAATAGACTCTCTGGCAGGCATGTGACCTGGCTTCAACTCCATTCAACTATAATACCAGAGACAATTCTCTCTTGTCCAAGGACCTAACCCAAGAAGCTCCACCTGCTTAAACAAGTTTGTAAAGATTGGAAGAAATGTTTGTTCCAATGCAGACCAGCATGTGAATACAGAGATTACAAAAAATCAGACAAACACAACACTATCAAAAATTTAATAGAAAACTAATTTCTGATTTCCCCAATCGGATATCTCTAAATTGCTTACCAAATGAAAATACTCAAAGATGCTTACACAAAAAAACACAAAGAAACAACTAAATGAATTCTGGAAAACAATGCATGAAGAAAATGAGAGGTTTAATAGATAAATAGAAAACACTAAAGAACTAATAGAAATCCTGGAGCTGAAGAAAACAATGAAATAATTGGAAAAATCAGTACAGAGTTTTAAATCAATATAGATTAAGTCATAAAGAAGCATCCATGATTCAAAAGTGGTTCATTCAAAATTAGCCAGTTAGGGAAAAGAAAGCAAAAAAATGAAAAGAATGAATCTATTGGTCAGACTTCCCATTATGAGACAAAAATGTCTGACCTACACTTCTTAAAAGAATTGCACAGCTTGTTCGGTTCATGGTTTGAGAGGTTTCAGTCTACAGTAGACTGGCTCTCAGACCTCATGGCACAGAGCATGGTGTAGCAAAGTGCTTATTTCATACTGGCCAGGAAGAAAAGCACAGAAGAAAAACACCAGTGAGATATAATCTACAAAGTCACAGTCCTGGGGACAAAACTCAAACCTACCTCGTCTCCTGACAGGATTTTCAGCTATAAACATCCATGGACTAATGCATTCATGAGTATAGTGCTCCTATGATGCAGTTATTTCTCCAACAGTCAGTGTTAACTGCACACTTACCAATAGACACAGTAAAGTGTATGAATATATACCCATATGGCAATCTTATAAGACTAGAGAAAGGTTCAAAACTATATTTTTAAAATGACTGAAAACTTCCAAATCCTTGTGAGGGATTTGGGAATTCAGATTTATAGAAAATAATGAACTACAATCAACATCAACCCAAAGGTTATTGAAATGTGCATTTTAACCAAATAATCAAAAGTAAAAAACCAAGAAAGCATTTTGAAAGCAACAAGATATAACAAAGTGCTACATGCAAGGAAACTTTGTAAGACTATCCACAGATTTTTCAGCAGCAACTTTAGAAGCCAAGAGACGATGAAATGACATAATAACAGTATTGACAAAAATGCCAAAACATGATGCTATACTTTGACAAACTGGCCTTCAATCATAAGGTAAGGATAAAGTTATTCCAATACCAAAAAAAAAATAAAAAATTCAGTCACCATTAGACCTGCCCTACACACATGATAGAGTTTAAATTGAAATGGAATGATGTTGATGCTACAAAAATATATGAAAGCAACAACTCTAAAATGGTAAATGTATAGTTATATTGAAAATAATCTAAAGAAATGGCAGTACATAAATCACTTTTACTTCAAGTATTAAAGATAAAAAACACAAATATTGCAAGCAATGATACTTATTGTAAGTGTTTAGAAAATGCATGATTTAAAAAGATGGAAAGTATGATTCCAACAGTATAAAGTATGGTTGGAGAGAAAATAAATCTGTAGGGGTACTTCAAGAAACAAAGTATTCACTTTGTAATTTGTACAGTTTTAAAATTACAAAGTAAGACAGCAAAAAAGATGAAAGGGGTCGCACAGTGGCCTGACAAAATTCAAGATTTTAATCATATGTAGTAACCTGTCACAATATAGTATATAATTAGAAAACGGTAATAGGAAGAAAATTGGAAAATTCACAGATTTGCTGAAGTTGAAATTTTCCTAAAAAGAGACCAAAAAGTAAAACCGTGAAGCAAATGAAAATGACAGCGCAACATATCCACATCTATAGGTCACAGCACACATAGTCGTAAAATGAAAGATTAGGACAATACACGTCTTTATTAAGAGAAATATGACAAATTAATTGCCTAATTTTACTTATGAAGGAACTAGAAATGGAAGTAAATCTAACCTCAAATTTAACAAGAAGAAAATACAAAACAATAAAGAAAGAGAGACTAGAAATTTAACAGAATATACCAACAGAATTAAGAATTAGCATTTTTTGAAAGGATGAACAAAACTCACAAATTTTAGCCAGATCAAATATTAAAAGGTAATTCAAATACATAAAAGTATAAATGAGAGGGACAGACACTGAACTGAGTCAAAAATATGAGCAGCTATAAATCAATAAGTTGGATATCCTAGCAGAAATGGATAAATTTCTCAAAATATAAAATACAAGAAATCATGAAGAAATAGAAAATCTTCTTAGACCAATAAAGAAATAAGGGATTAAAAGAGCAATTAAAATAATACAGAAAGATAAAGCCCATGTCTAAATAGGCCCACATATCAAGTCTACCTAACATTTAAAGAATTGATACAAAATGTTCTCAAATTCTTCAGAAATTTGAAGATGCTGCAATACTT
The DNA here is from genome assembly GCA_004363535.1 of Dasyprocta punctata. Taxonomy (NCBI): domain Eukaryota; kingdom Metazoa; phylum Chordata; class Mammalia; order Rodentia; family Dasyproctidae; genus Dasyprocta; species Dasyprocta punctata. The sequence goes on along the minus strand of RJWM01007812.1, from coordinate 29,029 downwards.
TCAAGCTCATTTTAAAAGGCCCACATTCCCCTGATACCAAAGCCAAACAAGCAAGCTATAGGAAAAGAAAGTTAGAAGAAATTATTCCTGAAGAATATATATTTTTAAATCCACAACAAAATGCTATGAAATCAAATCTTTCTATATGTTAAAAGTTTCAAACACCATAATCCAGTTGGATTTTCTGTAGAAAGCATGAATAGTTAAACATAAACAAATCAATAAATGTGATAACATTTGACAAATTCAGTATTCTTTTCATGATAACACCTCAGCAAAAAATAGATGGAATGAATAAAGCATCACTTAATAAAGGGCACAAACAACCATCCAAAGTCAACATTATACTAAACAGAGTGGAGATGAACACTTCTACTGTAAAAATCTGAAAGAAATCAAGAGTCTTGCCTTTATTGCTACTGCTGAACATAGTACTAGAAGTTCTGTCCACAGAAATTGGGCAATAAAAAGAAATATAAAGGAAGCCATATCAGGAATCAAGAAGGAAAATTACCTGTTTTTCCAAATTATATGATCTTATACCTAGAAAACCATCAAAACACCACCAAAAATTGCTTAGAATTGAAAAATACAGCAAAGGTATGAAAAGCAAAATGCACAAAATTATATTTCTGTGCACTGAGAACTAGCTTTCAAAACAATTAAGAAATCAATCCCATTTACAATACTATGAAAAGTAATAAAATGCATAGAAATGAACAATCTCATAAGTGAAAAATGCAAGTGAAACATATAAACATTGTTGAAAACATTGAGTTACAAACTTGTCCATCAATGAGACTTAACATTGTAAAAATGTGCATACTTTACCTGTAGAGTCACCACAATCCATATCAAGATTCCATATCTTTTACAGAGATAGAAAATACAATTGCAAAATGTTCATGAGGGCATAAAAATTCCAAATAGTCAAGGCAATCTTGAGAAGAAGGAAAAAGCTGATGGAGCTACATATCCTGAATTTAAACTATACTACAAAGCGATGGTAATCAAAACAGTATATTTTGACATAAAATTGAATGCAAAGCACCAACAGAAAAACAAAACAGAATAAATACCACAGGAATAAGCTCACATATGTACTATATACTACCTTTAACCTAGATATAAATAAAACAGTGAGGAAAGGTGGGTTCTGTTCATTCAACAGCATTGGAAAAAATGGGTGTGCATATGTTTTAAAAAGGAAGAAGTCAACTGAATCCTTATTTCAATCCCCACAGAAAATTAGCTTAACGTGTGTTAAAGACTTTAGTGTAAGACCTAAAATCACAAAGCTCTTAAAAGAAAACATACAAAAACTCCTCAGATCTGGCATTCCATATATATATATATATATATATATATATATATATATATATATATATATGTGTGTGTGTGTGTAATATTTTTGCATGTGACACCAAAAGTATTTCATTAACAAAGGAAGGAAAAAATAAATTGTGCTACATCAAACTTAAAATCTGAAGGGCAAAGTGCACAATCAATAAAATGAAATGAAAAACTATGAAAAAAGAAAACATATTTTCAACCCATACATCTGATTAGGGACTAATTACTAAACTATTTAAGAAACTCATATAATATGGTAGTAAAAAAGTTAAATATAAATAAGTTACAAAGTGAGCAGTAGCTTGAGTTGAAATTTTTCAGAGGGAGACATTAAAATGGACAACAAGTATAAGACAACATGCACAATATCACAAGTCAACTACGAATTACAAATAAGCACAATTAGATCTCACATTATGTGCTCCTCCCAGTGTGGGGAAGAGATGAGGAGTAAGGGGAGGGGAGGGAGAAAGGGACACATAGATAATAAAATGATCAACATATGTTACATGCATGTTCCAATTGCCCAAAATAAACATCATTATTGGGTTTTGCAAATGTACACTGATAAAAATACTTTTAAAAGACAAGGGATAAGAAGTGTTGCTGAGGATGAAAAAAAGAGAACTCAAGTACATTATTTGAAGAAATGTAAACTGTTAAATCTTTATAGAGAAAAGTATAGAGGTTCCTCAAAAATTAAAACTAGAACTAAATAATTTAGTACTGTCATTTCTTTGACTATCTATATCCAAAGGGAAATAGATCAATATCTTGAAGAGATATCTGCACTTCCATGTTAATTTCAGCATTATTCCCACCAAACTATGCATTGATGAATGAATGTAAAATGAAGGAAAGTACTATTTTTATCTATACATAGTCTGTATATAAATATATAATTAAATAGTGCTCATTTATAAAAAAGAAGGAAATCTAGCTTATCATATTTGTCCACATAAATTTGTCCCTTTGAATTTCTTTGGTGTCAGGTGTGATGTTTCCTTTCCCATCTATGATTTTACTTATTTGAATCAACTTTCCCTCTTCTTCATTGTCTAGGGTTTATTTTAAAAAATCTTTTTTCAAATACAATCTCCTTGTTTTAATCATATTATTTATATTGACTTTTAGCATCTATCTTATTTATTTCTGTTCTGATATTTATTTCTTTCTACTAATTTTGGATCTGGTTTCTCCTTGATTTTCTAGTTCCTTGAGATGCAGCAATAGGTTATTATTTGAGATTCTCCATGTCTTTTTTCATGTAGCATTAGTAGTACCATCTCTGTTGCATCTTAAAGGTTTTGTTATGTTGGGTTTCTATTCCCATGTATTTCAACAATTTTGAACTTTTTCTTCTTGGTTTTTCAGTGATCAATTGATTGTTCAGGAGTAAGTTGTTTAAATTCCATTTATTTTTATAGTTGCCTATTTTTTCTTATTTTTTAAATTTTTAAATGTTTTCATTTATTTTTATTATTCTTTATTCATATTTTTATTTCACTATGATCAGAAAAGCTATGCTATATGCTTTGATTATTTTATTTGTGAAGGCTTGTTTTGTGGCCTATCACATCATCTGTCCTTGAGAATGGTCCACGGGCTGATGAGAAGAATGTGTGTTTTACATTGTTGGGTGAAAATTTCTGTAGATACCTGTGAGGTCCACTGACATAGGGTGTAATTAGACTTCACTATTACATTATTGAAATCCTACCACTTGCAATAAAATAAATGGATCTTATTTAAGTGAAACAAGCCAGACAGAGAAAAGACATATACTGCATGATTCCACTATCACATTGCTGTAAAACAATCAAATTAACAGAAACAGAATAGAAGAGTAGTTTCTGAGGTATGCACTTGGGGTAAATGGGAAGATGTTGGTCAGAGCTTACAAACTTTTAGTTGTTAGATGAATATGGCATAGAACATTTAAGGTGGCTAAAGAATTGTGACTATAATAAAAACTGCTAATACAAAATTTAAGTTTGCTAGGGTAATAGATCTTAAAGTACTTTAGCACATCCATTCACAAACTGGTAACTGGGAGGTACTGGGAGTGTTAATTAACTTGATTATGGCAATCATTTCTTTATACATACATATAAAATTATCATTTTGTACATCTTAATGGGGTACAATTTTTATTTGTCAGTTATACTCCAATAAAATTGCTAAAAATAATAGAAAATGTAGTTTTATGCATAAAACAAATAAAGGCAAATAATACCTATGCAATCAAATGCAAAATTTGAACCATATTTTAACAATGATTAACACAAACAAATTATACCAGAATTCGCAGATGATTTTGGAAAAGTTAACAGTTAAATACTAGAAACTATTAAGCAATTATTTAAAATGTTGATGAGTGAGATACTGATATTATTGTGATGATTTTTATAGTTCATATCTGTTAGAAACCCATATTGAAATATGTATATTTTAAATATTAAGGTGCCTGTGATATGCTTTAGGGAGAATGAAAGATAGATGATAGACAGATACAAACTTTGCACAAGGGTTTTTAACTATGTTTCAGTGTTTATTTGAACAATCACTAAGGAAGTAGTTTAGGGAAAGTCCCTTGGTAGCCTAAAATTTGAAAATTCTTTAAATAACTGTTGAATCAAAGAGGGAAATTAAATTATAAACTATTTTGGAAATAGCAAAAATGAGAGTATTATAAAAATATGTTGATTTACAAGTTCATAAAGCTGAAGAGCACATTCTCCAACTTCCTTTGTAATTTGGTTTGTCTATATAACTGTTGTTTGGTCAATGGAATTCTGTGAAATTACTGATGTAGCATCCAGACATTGTCATCCGAACAAAGTAACTTACACTACGTGCTTCCTTTTTTTCTTTTATGTGGACATGATCTGAGACTGCAATGTTTTTTCATCTGATTACACAGATAAAGAAAATACTGCTCAAATATCAGAATAAAAAAATAAGATAATCTTAAATTCCTGAGCCATGTTGTAAAGCAGTGCCACCTAATGGCTTGGACTTAGCCAGGCTGTTAAATTGAAATGAAACGCTACGTAATCTTGTTTGATCTATTGTGTTTTGTGATCTACTTGTCACAGTACTGTGAAAGTCTGTCTCTCTACTAGCTAAGTATGTGGCTAAAACTGTTGTTGCAGTTTGTAGCTTTAAATATCTTTATTACTAATAAAGAAAATTCAGAAAAAATTAAATCTCCAATATGAACAAGTAAATAACATTAGAAGTAAACAACATAGTCAGACCTTAGAAAGAAAAACTAGTCTCTCAATAGAAAAGGTAAAACAGAGATGAAGCCAGAAATTAATAAGGAAAATAGAAGCCAAAGAAACAATAATCAAATACAAAAGCTGTGTTTTAAAATATTAAAATAAATAAATCTATCTTAAATCAAATTATTGTAAGGTTAAAGAGTTCCTATACCAAGTATTGCACGAGAAAACCAAAATTGAAGGAAAAAAAAGGATACTGTAAAAAATGTAAAATATCTAACTATTCAGTAAGGTGCAAATGAAACTCAAATGCCATGTTATCCCAGAAGTGATATCGGCACTTTTGAAGCTCCTGCAAAGGTACAAACTCTACAGATTTGTTCATGAAAATCTACTCAAGTCAGTAGTTTTCCAGGGCACATAAAAGCTGGGACACTTTTGGGAATGTGTGCAATGGATGCCTTCACACGGATCTCTGATCATTTCAGTGGCATTATTTGGAGTCACTTCAGATAACTAAACACAAGACCGTGTATATGTACTGGGTGACATGGACAATTCATGGCAATGCACGATCAAATTACACATCAGTGTGTTTGGCTATCTCTGAGTGTATGACCATGTATAATAAGACTGGCATCAGAAGGAAGTTATTTTCTGACTTCTCAGCTGTCCTTTGCCATACATTACTCCAAAGGGCCCTTTTGCTGCTGTATTATGATTCACGTTGCTGCTACACAAAACAGTCATGAGAAGAAAGTGTCTAGACTACAGTGAGCACTCAAGAAATGAATTTTAAATAAAAAATAAAAAACACTCTGTTATTTCTGCATGGTCCTCTGGCACATGGCATGACAGTTATGTAGCATAAACAGAGTCTAAAATGTTGCAACAAGAAAAGAGCTCTATTCTCTCACTATTAGAAAGACAATGATCAGTCAAATGTGAAACTGTAGAAGGCTTGGTAGGTGTTTCCTCACATAGGGGGAAATATTCAGAACTATTTTGATATAAAAAGTGTACTTCTATAATCCCCTGAATTTTCATCTTTTGTCAAGTCCAAATGTGTTATATAAAGAATTACCCTACTCACAAGAAGCCCAAACTGAAAACGTCACTCCTGGGTGATGGAGCCCACAAAGCCTGTGTCAGCATTTTGTGCAGCTATAAGACTAATCTATGAAGAAATGACAAGATAGGTAGTTGGAAGAGAGACAACAAAGTCCCTTTGACTTCAGAGAAGCCTTACACTCTTTACCTCATTACACCATTAACAATTCAATGAGAAAATTATGGCCCACACAGCCTAATTGCTAGTTGGAGGGTCATTCAGAATAAATTTCCTTCATAAGAATAATGTTACCCTGAGGGGACATAGCAAGCAGTGTTCTGCCAGGGTGAATACTGGGACCAATTTTTTTAAAGTTCATCGGTGTCCTCAGCAATATAAAAATACTGTAGGTTAGAGGAGATATTTAACAACATTCAAGTTGAGACAAAAATTCAAAATAATACTGGCAATGAATACAGTGGATTTCAGCAAGAGTAAGGTGAGGCTACCTTTCAAAAAGGGATAGTTGCATCAATCTGAAATAGGGACTCATTCAGTATTGGTAAGAGCAATGGAAAATGTTCCTAACCAAAGAAAGGCATGAATTAAACTGTGCAATGTTGAGTTTCAGCACAATACCCACAAACCAGGCAAAGAGCTGTGCATGTAAAGAGAATATAGGATACTCAGATGTGCTCTTAAAATTTATGGCAAACGTGAAACATGGAGGTGACTATAAAAACAAAGTAGTCCTGAAGGACTATTCTCTATAAGAAGAAGTATATTTCACATGCATGCAGAATAGTCAATTCTAAATATGATTCATGGCCCATTAGTAATCTGAGGCCCTCAGGTGAGCCTCTGGTTGTTGGTGTTATAGCATGAAGTTGTATCATGTAACCACAGTTATCCTGCAGATTTTGACAGAAATGATAATCAAAAATCACATCCATCTTTCCATCACTTCAGGTGGGTGGATCTGTTCCACCAAGAGGGAAAAACTATGAGAGTCGCTCCACTGAGATTTTCACTGAAATGCCTTTCTAACAACCCCATAGAATAAAAATAAGTAAAAGCAACAAAAGAATGCTACCCAGTTGTAATTTTGGTTAGAAATATTGGACGGTTCATTTGTCCAAACGGACTTTTTGGGAGGATGTGGGCAATATAACACTGTTTTATTGGAAAAATTCTTCGCTGCACCAAATCCTTTGAAAAATTTCTCTCACAATTCAGAAGTAAAAACCTCATTACTATTTTTATTCATGTTCTTAAGAAATACAAGCAAAAATTGTTGCTTTCTGTGTAGAGTCATGGAGTTAGTAAGGGGGAAGTTAGGATTGTTCCTGCTTTTCAGAGGCCACCAGATTAGAAGCAGAAACACAGGCATAATCACTAATTCCAATGTATTTGTGACAGAAGAGAGGTTTTGAGTGTATGATATACAAACACATGATAAGAAAGAAGACAGAGAAAACAAAAGGAAAGTAGTTGTGTCAATGCCAGGATTACAGCAATTGTTCTGAGTACGCAGAATGACCAGTAATCATAAAAGGCTTTACGAAGAAGGTAGAATAGTATTATGAAAGACTTTGAGTGACAATAAAGTAGCCTGAATTCAACTGAATAAATAATGTGAAAATATGGAAAGCCTATGTTGTTACAAGATCAATGCATCTGTGCTGAGAAGGCAGGAGAACCACGAGTGAAAATAGTGAGGAAATCACTGCAGTGCTGGAGGCAGAAGGTGTGAGGACCATGGAGAAAAAGGGCAGGGTAAGGAAGATGAAAATGGAATGTGTGTGGGGAACCATCTCATGTCAATGTGCACACAGAAGACCGTGAAGACCGTAACACCAAGGCTTCCACCGTGCATAGCAAGAGCATGGTTGCAAATAACAGAAATAGAGGACTAAAAGGGAAACTGATTTCAGGAAGTATAATCAGTGTCTTTGAGGAAAAAGAAAAAAAAAATCAGCAAGTTCTTCAAACAAAAATGCCTTCCACCAGGTCTTCCTGTTTTCCTTCCTATTAGCCCATTTATGCCAAAGACTGAAATTTTTTGATTTTTTGCATGAAATTCATCTATCTTACCTAGAAAAATTCAAGAAAAAAGAATTTGAAGAGAAAACATTTCATGCATTCCACTGCTATGGATGTTTCAAAAATGGATTAATAAGCACTGATGGGTAAGGTAATAGTTACATCATTGCCTCTCCTGTCTTCCATTATTCTTTCTCTGAATAACTTACCCCCTCTCAATTCTTTAATTCCACATATATGCCAGTGCTCCTAAAGGTCTACACCTACTACCACCTCTCACCTAAGCTACAAACTAACTCTGCTACTTTCTACTGAATCCACCTGGAGGACCAAAACTCAACACATTCACAAATGAATTTATCTTTCCATGAAATCACCTTCTACAGTATTCAAACTGAAAATCTAAGTCATTCTTGTTATCTTCCATTCTTTAACCACTGCCACCAGTCCTTGAACACCCTCCTTAGTTTTTGAAAATTTACAGAGAGCAATAAAGTGCCCTCTTCAAATTATTTATTCGACTCTAGCCTCTACATTTCTACTCTTCTGATTGCTAGTCTTAAAAGTTTTTCCTGCACATTTGCAGCAGGTATAATTTTTAAAAATTTATATTTAGTGACAGACTCCGAGAGTGAGCCCTCACTAGCTGCACAGAGGATAGAGTTCTGCCCAACTCAGTGTCCCAACACAATCCATCAGGGGAATGCCTGCCATCCTCACAGGATACAGAAGTACTGAGCCCAACCCAGCCCAGAGCCCCAGAGCCACTCATCAGGGACCTACCAGGGTAGCTGCAGGGCCTTGGAGATTTTGAGCTCTGCCTATTAGAACACAAGGCACAAACTCCATTGTTCAGGATTATGGCCATGTGACAGGTCCTAGAAGTTGCGAACTCTATCCAGCCAGGAGCAAGGCCCCGGTATTATATGCCAGGGGCATGCCTGGTCTTGCCTCACACTCCAGAGGCTCTGAACTCCTTGCAGCCAAACTCAAGGTCCTTGTGGTGCCACACTCTGGGGTGCACCACGCCTAGCTGCCTGGGTCGTGGAGATTCTGACCCCCACGCAGTAAGGCAGAAGGTTGAGCAGACACCCCAGGGGTGCATCTCTGCTAACCACCTGGGTTGCAGAGGTTCTGAGCACTACACAGCCAGGTTCTAGACCCCGGTAACAAGCTCCAGAGATGTGACACTGCTAGCTACAGGGGGAATACAAACTTTGTCCAGGCCAGCATCCCAGAGCAACCCAACAAAGAAGTCAGGGGAACACACAGCCAGCCTCACAGACCACATAGCACAAGGATTCAGCACCATAATCTGGGGGTGTACCCCAGCTAGCCACGGGGATATTGGAGGATTGAAACTCTACCCAGCACAGTATTCCAATGCACTCGACTGGGAGGTTGCCTGCCCAGCCACACAGGTCCCAGAATAAAATGACAAAACAAAAGAGCAAGAGGCAGTCTCAATTCCCCAGCCCACTGAGAACAAACCCAAGAGACACTGAAATGGAAGACACTGGAAATTGCACAACTGAACTTTCTGAAATGATAGCAACTGAAGTAAAGAAACAACTACATGAAGCTATAGAGGAACTAAAATAAAAAATAATCTCTCAGTTAAAAAATGAAATGACAATCATTATGAAAGAAATGCTGTGTGTATCTAAAGAAGATCAAGATAAAAAATAGAAGAACATAAGAAAATGATGGAAACTTTGAATGAACAAAATAAGATACAAATACAATGTATGAAACAGGTTCAAAGGGAAATTCAGGAAATTAAAAATTCCATTGAAAGTTGGCAAAACTGCTTGAATGAAGCTGAAGATACAGTCTCAGACCTTGAAGACAGCATGGAAGCTTACACTCACAAAACAAATGATCTCTTAAAGTCACAAGGAACCAGGAAACAACAATTCAACAGTTGCAAGATGATGCCAAGAGAAATAACATAAGATTAATAGGCATAAATGAAAAAGCAGGGGTCAATACTAAAGACCTGCAAAGACTATTTGCAGAAACAATAAGAAAATTTTCCAAACATGGAAAGAGAATCTGATATACAGGTAAGTGAGGCATACAGAACCCCAATTAACCATAACCAAAATAAATCTTCACCCAGACATATAACACTTAGGATATCAGAAATACAGCACAAGAACAAAATACTAAAACCTGTCAGAGAAAAGAAACAGATCACCAATGAAGTAAAGCCTATCAGAATAATGGCAGACTTCTCAACACAAACCTTCAAGTCAAGAAGAGCTTGTGGGAAGTATTTCCAATCCTGAAAGAAAGCAACTTTTAACCCAGATTGATGTATCCTGCAAAACTATCTTTAAAAATTGATGGAGAAATAAGATCCTTCCATGACAAAGAAGAACTGAAGAAATTTATGGCCACCAAACCAACACTACAAAGATTACTGAATGACACTCTAGAAAGAGACAAAGATAACTACAATCTTAAGGACAACAACAAAAGGAAACCACTAAGCAGGGCAAACAATTGAACAGAAAATGTAGAAAATCAGCAACAGAAAGATACCATGACAGGTATGAGTCAGTACCTATCAGTTATATCAATCAATGTAAATGGTCTCAACTCTCCAATAAAAAGAAACAGACTGGCAGAGTGGATCAAGAAACAAAATCCAACAATATGCTGTGTACAAAAAACACATTTAACTCAAAAGGAAACTCACAGATTAAAAATCAAAGGATGGAAAACAATACTCCATGCAACAGGAACCCAGAAAAAAGCAGGGGTAGATATTATGTTTGCAGACAATGAGAACTTCAAACCGAGAATGATCAAAAGTGATAAAGGAGAAGACAACTTCCTGGTGAGTGGTGCACGACTGGCGCAGACTCCAGGAAGAGAATGATATGTGCCTCCTGTAAGCCCACCAGCGCACAAGCTAAGAATTAAGGACAGTTCCCTCCCCCTACCCCCGTAAGCAACCTGCTAGTTCTGAGGACAGGTTAAGTTGATAGCAACTGAGGTACATGAAGCAACTAAATGCTTGTATTGTTTGGTTGATTTTGCAGGCCTGGGGCTGGCAGTCTGAACATCTCTTGGGAAGAAGACAGTATGCAATGTAGCAAATATGGGGGATTCCCTTCTATCTTGTCTTTGAGGCTCAATATTGTTCTCACTGTTTTAATTTATTCTGATTAATGTTTTTGCTTTATTTCATATTCTGTTTTTATTGGATTTATTCTGCTTTGTTTTTGGTTTTATTTTACTATACTTAATGGAATGGTCAACTATTGTGAAGATAACAAGATATACTATAGTAGCTGTTGTTTTCCTAGTATGTTGCTTTGAAGTTCTGTACCAGTTCTACTGCTTTCTTTTGATGGATTTTGTTTGTTATGTTTTGTTGGATTTTGCTAACTTTAAAATAAAATTTAAAAAAAGAGATAAAGATGGTCACTACATACTTGTTAGGGGAAAACTTAAAGAGGAAGAGATTACAATCATAAATATATATGCACCAAATATGGGAGCACCCAACTATGTTAGACAAACCTTAATAGACATGAAAATCCAAGTAAACAGTAATACAGTTATAACGGGGGAATTTAACACCCAATTGTTACAAAGAGAAAGATCAACCAAACAAAAAATCAACAAAGAAATAACAGAACTGAATCAAACTCATGAACAAATGGTCCTAGTAGATGTGTACTGAGTACTCCACACATCAACATCAGAATACGCCTTCTTCTTAGTCGCACATGGGTCATTCTCTAAAATAGATCATGTACTAGTCCACAGAACATGCTTAAGTAAATGCAAAGGAACTAAAATAATTCTATGCACATTATCTGATCATAGCGCAGTAAAAATGGAAATCAAAGACAAAAAAAACCAAGAACCCTATAAACACATGGAAATTAAATAATACTCTTCTAAACAATCAATGGGTCACAGAAGAATTAAAGAAGAAATTAAACAATATCTACAATTGAATGAAAATGCAAATACAAATTGCCAGAACCTGTGGGACACAATGAAAGCAGTCTGCAGAGGAAAATTTATAGCACTAAACTCCCACATCAGAAAAATGGAAAGAACACACATAAAGAACCTAATGATGCACCTCAAACTTCTAGAAAAAGAAGAGCAAGTCAAGTCCAAAGCCCAAAGAAGGGAGAAAATTATCAAGATCAGAGCAGAAATTAATGCAATTGAAACTAAGAAAACAATACACAGAATTAATGAATTGAAGACTTGGTTCTTTGAAAGAATAAATAAAATTGATAAATCCCTAACCAACCTTATCAAAAAGAGGAAAGAAAAAAACTCAGAGTCATGCAATAAGAAATGAAAAGGGTGAAATCTCTACTGACCCTGTGGAAATACAGAAGATCACCAACACCTACTTTGAAAACCTTTACTCACACAGATTCTATAACCCAGAAGAAATGGATAGATTCCTAGAAACCTATGAATTACCAAAGCTGAATCAAGATGTAAAACTGCTGAATAACCCAATTTCAACTAATGAAATTGAAAAGTTAATTAGAACTTAACCAACAAAGAAAAGTCCAGGTCCTCATGGATTCACTGCTGAATTCTACAAGAAATTTAGGGAAGACTTAATGCCAACACTCCTCAAACTCTTCAAGGAAATTGAAAGGAAAACAAGTCTCCCTAACTCATTCCCGGAAGCAACTATTATCCTCATACGAAAACCAGATGAAGACCCAACCAAAAAGGAAAATTACAGGCCAATCTCCCTAATGAACATAGATGCAAAAATTCTCAATAAAATACTGACAAATAGAATACCACAAGTTATCAAGCAGATTATACACCATAATCAAGTGAAATTCATCCCAGGAATGCAGGGATAGTTCCACATATGCAAATCAATAAATGTAATACACCATATCAACAGGGCCAAGAAGAAGAATTACATGATCATCTCAATAGATGCAGAAAAAGCTTCTGACAAAATCCAACATTCATTCATGATAAAAACCCTACAGAAAATTGGAATAGATGGTCTCTACCTCAACCTGATGAAAGCCATATATCATAAACCAATAGCCAACATCTTACTAAATAGAGAAAAATTGAAAACTTTCAACCTAAAATCAGGAACAAGACAAGGATGTCCATTATCACCACTCCTATCTAATATAGTTCTGGAAATATTAACCAGAGCAATTAGACAAGAGAAAAAATAAAGAGAATAAGGATAGGAAAGGAAGAAGTAAAATTATCACTGTTTGCAGATGATATGATACTCTACATAGAATACCCCCAAAAAATCCATTGAAAGACTTCTAGATGTAATAACCAAGTTCAGTAATGTTGCTGGATACAAGGTGAACACTCAAAAATCAATAGCATTCCTGTACACAAACAACAAACTCACTGAGAGAGAAATAAGGGAAGCCACACCCTTTACTATAACATCCAAAAAAATTGAAATACTTAGGAATCAATCTAACAAAGGAAGTAAAAGATCTATACAGTGGAAATTACATTATTCTGAAAAAGGAAATCGAAGATTTCAGAAAATGGAAAGATATTCACTGTTCATGGATAGGAAGAACAAACATCATGAAAATGGCCATTCTCTCAAAATTGTTATACAGATTTAAAGCAATCCCAATCAAAATACCACTTGCCTACCTCACAGAGCTAGAGAAAGCCTTCCTGAAATTCATCTGGAACGAGAAGAGACCTAGAATAGCAAAGGCAATTCTCGACAACAAAGGTAAGGCAAGGGGCATCACAATCCATGACTTGAAACTATATTACAAAGCTTCTGTGATAAAATCAGCATGGTACTGGAATCAAAACAGACCTGAAGATCAATGAAATGGATTAGAAGATACAGTCACAACTACAAACACACTCAGCCACCTTATGTATGAAAAAGGGGTCACACATGTACATTGTAAGAAAGATAGCCTCTTTAACAAATAGTACTGGAAAAACTGGTTTTCCATATGCTGTAAACTAAAACTAGATCCATGTCTATCACCATGCACTAAAATAAAGTCAAAATGGATCAAAGATCTGAATATTAAAACAAAGACACTAAATTTTCTGGAAGACAAAGTAGGTAAAAATCTTGATGACTTGGGAGCATGCAGAGAGTTCATGAACGAAAATCAAACTGCATGGGAAACACTTCCCAGAATCAACAACTGGGATCTCATCTTACTAAAAAGTTTTTGCATGTCAAAGGAAACCTCCAACAGAGTGAAAAGAAAACCCATGAACTGGGAAAATATCTTAGCCAATTGTCCCTCAGACAAAGGACTTCTATCTATAACACATAAAGAATTAAAAAAAAAATCGGGCCCCTAAAATTCAAGAATCCAATCCAAAAATGGGCATCTGAGATGTATACACACTTCTCAGATGAAGAAATACAAGTGGCAAATAAATATATGAAAAAATGTTCAACATCACTGGTCATTTGAGAAATTCAAATTAAAACAACACTGAGATTCCATCTCACTCCAGAAAGAATGGCCAAGATCAAGAAATCAACCAATAACAAATGCTGGAGGGGCTGTGGGGAAAGAGGAACTCTTCTCCACTGCTGGTGGGAGTGTAGACTGCTGCTACCACTGTGGAAAGCAGTGTGGAGATTCCTCAAGAAGCTATGATTGGAAATTCCATTTGATCCAGCTATCCTGCTTCTGGGCATTTTCCAGAAGAACTGAAAACATCTTATCACAGTGATATTTCTGCACCCATGTTTATAACAACCCAATTTTTAATAGCCAAATCTTGTAAACAACCCAAGTGCCTATCAACCAAGAAATGGACAAAAAAATATGGTATTTTTATACAATGGAGTACTACTCAGCTATCAAGAAAAATTTTGTTGAGACTTTTATAAGTAAATGGACACCACTTCAGACCGTACTCATAATTCAAATAAATCATACTCACATGTGTAAATACCATATTGTCTCCCTAGTGTAAGAAACTGAAACAGTATGTAAGATCCAAAATACATAAATACTGTGTAAGGGTAAGAAATTGCTCAAAGAGCAAAAGTAATTGGGAAAGAGAAAAGGAGGAAAGAAGAAAGGGAAATGGAAAAAGACATAAATCTCTACATATGTATATGTAAGATAGCTAAAATGACTATACTGCTGAATGTATTAGTTATTGAGAAAGAACGATTAATACTCATATGATTAGAACAATTTTACATGTATATATCCGTTAATGTAAACAATCATGATGAAGGTAACGGTATGCAATATTGCAGCCACTGTCAAGTTCCTATCATCTTGTTTTGCAAATCTATAATGTTACTGTTTTGGATTTGCCGTTGTCGTTTGTTTGTTCCTTTTGCTTTTTGTCTTTCTTTTCTGTATCTTTTTTCTCCTAAATAAAAATGTATATTTGTTCCATCTGTTTTTTCAAACTACTTTTTATCATGCTACTCATCAAATCATTACCATTGTATCCTGAAATCATGCTAATTACTTTCTCAAAATATGAATGAGAACCCCAAATGATGATACAGGTCTCTTCACACTTAGTCATTTTCCTGCATACTCTCCAATACACTAGTTCCTTCCAAACACTCAAGTTATACCTATGCTTCCCTTTGAAACTGCAGAAATTTTCTCCCATTATTTTCATCTCTTTGTCTCCTACTCATTCCTCTATAACTGGTTTAAAGTTATTTTTTTCCTAAACTTCTTAATCCCTTTTGTCAGAATTAAACTATTTTACTTCTTTGTGCCAATTATTTTTGTCATTTGTGATATTGCAGTATAGCTCTCTGTGGACGTATGTAGTTTCATCACTAAAATTCTTGGGAATGGGTACTTGGTTTTGTTTATCTTGTAATCCCCAGCACCTGGCACAGTGTCGAACATGCATGAAGATTTATGTTTCCTGAGGTTACCTCAATCAAGTCGAGCTGACTTGAAATGAAGATGTCTGCGAGCAATGTGACACACTGCAGTGAAACTCAGAAAAGGATCAGGAATGATGAAATGAGCTGAAGTCATTAGAAAATATGTATTTTCCAAGTTTCTCACTAACAGAGTATTAGTACTTTATTAACCCAGAGAGAAGGAAAAGTTACTAAGAAAAAATATAGAAAGAGAATCAAGAAAAAGCCTCAGAAATGCAATTAGTACACAGATAACCAAGAAAGGAAGTGGCAATTGGTGTAGTTCACTGGAAAGAATCCTCAGAAAGAAGTCATGTTTAATTTTTACTTCTTTGCGGGTACGATACATAATGATTGCATTCATTGTGAGGAGTTAGTACGTGCACATCAAACACACCTTAATTCTTATTTCATCTCCTCCCCCTCTGCTCTCTCCCTCTGCCTCCATCTCTGGGTCCCCTTTCCCTTCTGTAAAAGGTTTTTCCTAAGTCCTGTAGCCAAAGTCAGCCTGCTATAGAGGATAACATTTTCCATTCTCCCACATGGAGCTGTAGAAATGAAAACCAGATGTTTTAGGATTATTTTGTTATTTCCTTAATGCAGACTTCTGGAGATTGTAAACAACATAGTAAATTTACTTTCCACTTGTTTATTTGCTTGCTAAATGGCTGTTAACTCAAGTACAAGGTTATGATTGACACTGCATTCATACTCTATTTCTGTGTCAATGGTTTATAAATTTACTCCATTGCTAAGAATTTGATCTTTCATTCACTTGAAAATATCTAATCCTATTAATCTGGATGAAGATGTATTACTTTCTGAGTTCAAATCTTTATTTTCTGCTTTTATTATCTACTTCACTGATTTTCAGTAAATAATATATGGGATGAAAATATTACCCTAACATTTCCCTACAATTTTCTTCTCTTCTTACCTTAAATTTGTATGGTTCTTAATTAGCACTAACAATTCTAAATCTAGTTGATATGCAAGATTATCAGAAGTAATATCTAAGGATAAACCTATTATATTGTATAACTTTGGCACTAACAAATATTCAGTGATACTTTTATAAAATCAAGTTTAAAATCTTGTAGATGTCATCTCCTAATAACCAAGTAAGGTGTGTAACTTGAGACAGCTTTTAATTGTTCTGAGGAAATGCTCAATGGGAAGTGACTTGTAATTTTAGAAGTTTCTATATTTTGTCTTCAAATATCATCTGACTGGTCCCCAAACTGAGAAATAGTAACCTTTATTATGATTCATCCAGCTCCCCCATAATCAGTGAACTAATCTGAAACATAAAAAGTCCATCCAAAGTTTGTGAATGAGGCTGATAAGGTGACATGTGCCTGTAGTGCAAGTATTAACAGGAAGCCTAGAATTAGAGTTCAATGTGGGGAATACAGTAATTCCCCTGTCTCTCTCTCTCTCTCTCTCTCTCTCTCTCTCTCTCTCTCGCTCTCTCTCTGTGTGTGTGTGTGTGTGGTGTGTGTGTGTGTGTGTGTGTGTGTGTCTCACACACACAGAAATACACGGAAGGAAGGAAGGGAGGGAGGAAGGGAGGGAGGAAGGAAAGAAGAGGAAAAAATAAAAAGTCCTAGTCAATCTGCTAATGAAATGCTCTTGACTTAAAAAATTCCAACACAACTTTTTTCTGTATCATCCTTTGCAGAATCCCTCTTCTTCAATCACTGGCAATGTGATGTAGAGCTGCAGTTGCCCCATACACAGCTAATTTCCATTTTCTCTTGCTCTTTGTGGTTGAAATGGCATTGGCTCTTAGTTTAACTATTCATTCTTAAAGCTCTGGGGCTAATCTGCTAACATCTCTGAGGAAGGAAGAAAATTAGAACTAATAAGCAACTGAATGAACATTTAAAATAATAATATATATAATCCAATATGAAATTCTTTAGGGTACATAATTTTATTTTTTGTACAGATAGTTTTGTTTATACCTTTATTTGTTGCTTACTGGCTGCTGTATGTTCTTGATAGTCACAGAAAAAAGTTATTCTAATACTGGTACTCATTATATTGGGTACTGTGTGTTGGCTAATGGTCAACTTGTAACATCCAGATGAAGCGGGTGATGAACCAGTGTGTTTCTGGGTGTGGAAGGCCCACCTGAGGACTGCTGCCAACAGCGTAAAAAGGAGAACTGGAGGGGAAAGACACTGTACGGTTGAATCTCTTGGAGAAGCTTGTCATGCTGGCTTTCCTTATGTGAACTCAGCTATTCTCATCTTTGGAGGAGCTCAGGTCCTTGATGCTGCTGAGAATGGCTGCAGTTCTTTTTGGGGGCGCTCTGATCCTTACCTTGAGCATTGCTTCCTAGCTCCCTTACAGATCCCTCAGCTTAGTGGCACAGATCATTCATCCCACTGGTGCAGACTTTCTAGCTTTCCCCACTGATGTTTGGGCCTTTCCAGTGCAGGTCCTTGATACAGACTTGTATGAGATATTGTCATGGGCTCTAGGTCTCCAGCTGGACTCGTGGAGGACAATGCCATGGTCTCCGGGTCTTCAGCTGGACTCATACAGGGCATTGCCATGGGATCCACGCCCTCAACTGGATTCTCTGGGTCTCTAGTTCATGGAAAGATCACTTTCACCCTGCTGCATTTGATTTTTTGGATGAATATTATGAAATAATCCTGTAAGTTATGTGTCCTATATTAAATATATTCCCTTGTAAACCCTGCCTACAATAGGTACTACATAGCTTATAACTACACTGAAAGACCATACTATCAACCTGAAAGGACTTCAGATTTACAATACAAAATTACATCAGAAATTGTCTTTTTTGAATCAAATACATTTTCTTTATCTTTTAGTGAATATCATCTATATAAACCTAGATATCTTAGATATATTTTCCATTTATCCCAATTCATCCATGTACACATTTTAATCAGATGACCATTTATGATAATTTTTTATTTCTTTTTATTTCTTTAATTGTTATAAGATTTTAAGATGGTTTTTATAATACTGCCTTGTATTCTGTCATCATTCCACTTCTCTATCCCTCCTTAAAGGCAAATATCATGAAAAGTTAACTTTTAGTCTTGTGTCCTGGATGCTTTTCAGTACAGATACAAATGCACACATCTATATATTATTAAATGGGATCCTAATATAAATGTTTTTCTATGACTTTTTTATACAACCATATATTTTAAGAGTTATTCCCACAGTAATATGAGTACATTTATCACTTTCTTCATAACAGCAACTAGTACTAGCATGATCTATCTGCACCATAAATTATTTAACTTTTCCCTTCCTGATGCACATTTAGTTACATTCATTTTTTTTCTGCTTACAGCTATAACAAATGAATATGTTTGCATGTAACTTCGTGCTTATATGTGAACATTACTCTAGCATAGAGTCTAAATAGGAAATTGCTTGGTCAAAGGTCACATAAGTTTTACGTTTTTCTAAAATCTAGAAAATTGTCTTCCAAAGACACTTTGGAGGACAATAGCTGTTTCCTCATAATACATTAGAATGGAAAATTTTCTGTCTTCCAAAATACTTTTCTCAAGCTAGGCCTAGCAGTGCGTTTATGTAATTCCAGTCCTCAGGAGACTCAGGCAGAAGGGTAAGCAGTTTGAAACCAGTGTGCGTTGCATACCAATAACCTGTCTCAAACAAATTAAAAAAACAAAAAAGCTTATATCTGATGGAAAAAATAAAACATTTTTCTTTGCATTTCTATAATTCTTGACACAGTTTAACATTTTTCACAAAGTTAATAGCCCATTTGTATTTTTCTGTGTGTCTATTTTTACAATGACTTACTGTTCTTCATATCACTATGAAAAAGTTCTTTACATATTCTGAATCTGTTGTGTTATATATCTACAAATATATTGAAAACTCATCAAAATACAAAAACAACCATAATGCAAAACTGGAGTTGTTTAAAGAACAAGTTTATGAAGTAACCAGATGAGCCCATACACCTAGCAAAGAGTTTAAACTTTGTCCATGCAGTTCAAGTCCGCCTAGATCTTGTCTGCAGTTTACTGTTACTCAAAATCTGTTTTCACTCATGTACCACAGGAAATATTCTGGGACCTATGACTAGCTAAGGCTTGCAGTTCAATACAGTAATTCCAGGAGACTCTTCCTTGGTCAGTACAACCTACTTCAACCTACTTAGGGGAGATCGGGCTGGTGAATGTAAGGAAGACAGATTATTATGAGTGAGAATCTTGCCTCTGCACACCATTTCCTGAGACAGAAACTTCCTCCCTCACTAGCTGTGTTATTCCTTACATGTTTACTACTTTATTCTTGCAGATGACAGCAGTTTCCTAAATTTATTTGAAAAGAACAAGCCAGAACAACAGAATATCCAAATGTGCTTTACTAAAATTCAGTCAGTACAGCTTTTGTAATCATGGGATTTTGCCATACTCTTTTCTGTTTATTCATTCATATGTTGGTGATTTTTGGGTTGTTTCCAGTTCTTAGCTATTACAGACAAAGCTACAATAAACATGTATGCACAGTCTTTCTGAGGACATATGCTCAATTGTCTCTTGAGGAATTACCAAAGATTAGAATAGCTACATCATATAGTTGATACAGCTACACATTGCTACAACATTTGTAACTTCTTTGTAAATTCATAGCATTTTACATTTCTACCAGTAGTGTGTGTGAGTTGTAATTATTAGTGTGGTATCACTCTTACTTTCCATGTGCTATCGCTTCAATACAAGCACAATACTTAATATTATCCCATCTCCAATTCCTAGTATTGGCAATTTGTGCCTTTTCTCTTTCTGATCAATTAGGAAAACTATGTTAACTGTATTAATTATAAAGGAAGAAAGAATAAAGACATGGAGAGATACTAAGTAGAAAACAAAATTGCCATACGAAATATCAAATCAATAGCCTAAAAATAGCTAATTGAAAAGACAATTAATAAAACTTTGAAGTAACTGTGTCAAATGAAAAAGACAGGAATAATCATTTTCATAATTTTGAGCATAGACAATTTAAAAACCTGAGAGTCAAAAAAATTTAAAAGAACTGCCTTTGGCCACATGGACTAACAAAAACTACTTTTACCCTCTCATATAAAACAACTGAAAAATATATGAAGTTCTGGTTTACACTGTGTATCTATTCAACTACCACATGAGACAGGCTCCTTACTCCAAGACATTTAATGAGGAGAAAGAAAAATGTTTGTTTTTTCAAATGCCTGTGCACAGACACTCACAGTAGCGTTATATATAAGAAGCATAATGAAACAGAAAAGAAGTGAGCCTTGTAATGACTCAATTTGACTGTGCTGAGTGAATTTCCCATCCACAGAGAAGGAAGCAAAATTCATGTGGCGCTCAGTGGGTTACATGAGTTGAGAGAACATTTGATTTTCTAGGGAGACCCAGGAAACTGAAGATTTCAGTACAAAGCACTAAAAAAGAAAAATAATCACTCACAATAAGACAATGCTAGAGCGTGCACGGAGTGAAGTGAAATATTCAACTAATAGAAATTAAGTGACACTGGAGGATATAGAGAGATACACATTGCTTATAGGTCAGAAAAGTCAGTCTTGCAGAACTGTTAATTCTGCAAATTGAACATAGTCCTGTTGAAATCCCAGCATTCTTTTTGATGACAAATATCTATGTGAAGCACAATAATGTTCAGAATTAACCCACACATATGTGAGCAACAAATTTTCAATGAAGATACAAAGGAAGATATCAGTGAAAACTGGGAAAATTCTTGGTCGGGTATTCATATGGCAGAGAATTAATATTCAGACTACAAAAAGAACTCAAAAATCTTAACATCAAAAAACACACCTGGTGTGGTGGTGCATGCCTGAAACCCTAACACTCAGAAGGACGAGGCAAGTGGATTCCCATGAGTTCAAGGACAGCCTGGGCTACATAGTGAGTTCAAGTCCAGTCTAAAGGACATAGTAAGACCATGTCTCAAAAAACCAAACCAAACAAACAAATAAAACCAAATCAAATAGCTTACTCCATCAGTGGGGAAATGAGTTGTGCAGCCACTTCTCAAAAGAAGTACAAATGGCCAAAACATATGTGAAAAAATGTTTAATATCCTTATCTGCTGGGGCAATGTATATAAAAACTGCATCAAGTTTCCATCTCAACCTAATCAGTACAGGCATCATCAGAAACAAGAACAATGAGTGCTGAAAAAGATGTGGGAGAAAATAACAACCCTTCTACATTGCTGTTTAAAAAGTAAATTAGTATAGCCACTGTGGAAATCAATATGAGAGTTTCTAAAAACTAAAAGTAGAGCTACAATACGATGCAACTGTGTCACTCCCGGATACATGCCTAAAGGAATTATAATCAGCACACTATAGGAGTACCCATATATATACAGGTTTATACGTGGCACAGTTCATAATAGCCAAGATTTGAAACCTACCTCGGTGCTCAGCAGCAGATGAATGGATGAAGGAGCTATGATGTATACTTATATACAATGGAATATAATTCAGCCGTAAGGGACAAAGGAATAATGTCATTTTATCACATTAAATCAATTAAGCCAGATTCAGAAAGGTAAGTATCACATGTTTTCCCTAATATGTGGACTGTAAAAGAGATGACACGAAAGTAAAAGGGAGACTGTTATTAGACAAGAGGAGGAAAATAAAGGGAAGGAGTATAAGAGAGAAAGATAGGTGATGAATATGATCAAAATGTATTAAACACATTGTTAGTAGGAACTAAGCAAAATGCATTTTTAAAATGTCATATAGTGTTACCATTTGGATCAGGATCTGGAAAGTTCCCCAAAAGCCCTGTGTTAAAATCTTGGTTCAGTCCATGGTGTTATGAGGACATGCTAGGTCCTTTAAGAGGTGGAGCCTAGTTATGAGTCTTCCCTTGAAAGGGATATTAAGATTCCAGCCACTTCTTGTTTTTCTTTATTTCATACTTGGCCACCAGGAGATGAAAACTCTTTCCTCACCATGTAGTCTTGCCATGATGTCCTGCCTCACAGCAGGCCCAAAACAACAGAGCTGACTGACCATGGACTGAACCACCAGAACTGTCAGCCAAAATGAATCTTTTCGTTTTCAACTTGACTATCTCAGGTACTTTGTTATAGTAACAAAAAACTAACAATTAGTTTTTTAGAAAGGATTAGAGAGCACTATGAACAATAATAAATCACATTAAACATTGATGTCAAAGAAAATTCCCCAAAAACAAAAATAAAAAAATTACTAAGAACAGATGAGAAATCTGAATTGTTATATTCAATTATAATTTGAATTAATTAAAAAAACTTAATAAAGTATCAATACCAACTCACAAAAAGAGGAAGTAGGGGGAAAACAGTAACATTTTATAAGGCCAAAATAACCTTGATATCAAAATTTAAAAAGAATTATGAAAACAGAGAAAATCATGAACTGATTGCCATTTTGAACACAGATGCACAAATTCTAAATAAAATACTCAAACAACCAAATCTATCAAAATATTTTAAATAAAGTATCATCAACATGAATAAATGTCTTTTAATATTTAATATTGATATATGAAATTTACTAAATTAACATTAATAGAATAAAATTGTGTTGTATAAATGTTAATAGATATTATTAAAATGAAAAACTAATAATAAATGATAAAAATTTAACACAAATTAGAATATTCAATTCATATTCAATTGTGATAAATATTTGACACAAATCAGAATATTCAATTATACAAAAAAAGTCCTCAAGATCACTAAGGCAAATATCAGTGTTGATAGTGACATAAGAAAGTTCTCTCCAATATTGAAACAAGGATGCTCCCAATCATTCTTCTTTTTTTTATTTTAAAGAGAATAAAACAAAACAAAACAGAACAGAATGAAACAGATCAGAACAGAACAATGCAAGCAACACAGAACTGCGGAACAATAAAACAGGAAATCAATAGTGGCTACCATAATGTCTCTTGTTTTCTTCAAAATAGTTGTCCATACTTTCACAAACAATAAATTCAAACAAAACAAAATAGTATAAAACCAATCAAAACAAAAGAATGAAAGCATTACAGGCCTTCAAACCAGATAATAGGAAATCAGCAAGGGCTACAATAATGTCTCTTGCTTTCTTCAAAATAGCTGTCCATACCTTCACACAAATTGAAATCAAGTAATAGAAAACAGACTAAAACTAATCAAAACAAAGAATAAAAGCATTATTGGACTTTAAAACAAGGTGATAGGAAATCAGCAATTGTGATCATTCTTTACACTAAAGGTTTTCATAGTAAACTAGGAGTTTCAATGACAGCAATAAAATAAGATAAAGAAATGAAGAATAAGGATTAGATAAGAAGAAAGTATGTGACGTATCTTTCCAGACCCAGAAAATCCAAAAAAATGAATACATCAGTTATAATAATAATAAAAATATAATATCATATCAATTATAAGTATTCATAACTTTAGCGAAGGTGCTGAGATGCCTAATGGATATGCTATTTTCGCACACATCACCAATACTGAGGTTGAAGGTAAAATGTAAAACATATTGCCGTTATATTGTTATTCCATCTACAGCTGGAGCAGGAATCCCATTGTTCTTCTAGCTACAATTAATTTTCTGCACAATTCACAAAAGAAGATTGTGAAATTCAGTGAATAATGTTATTAATCCTGTTGGGAGATGAATCTCATTTCACCAAAATTAAATGATATTTTTTCACAATAATGACACAAATTAAAAACACATAATTCTGAAATTCAAAGACCTCACCACTTAAGACTCTACAAGCGTTTATTCAGCTGAACTTTATAGGTTACTACTCTTTACTTTGTTCATACATTAAGGGGTGCAGTTTTTCTAAATGTTGGGCAATGACTTTTCTAGGTGTTGTTGAATGTCTGTTTTGGGAAGGTATAAGAAGAAAATTATATATTATATATATATATATATATATATATATATATATATATATACCACCATGCAATAGTATAATAAAACAAGCATTTATTAACATATCCAACAAAGCTAGGCAAAGTCATCCTTATTTCACATTCACACAAAGACATACACATGTGCTATATAATAAAAAGTATTCAAGGTTTATAAAATTAAGAGAAATTGATGGAGATTAAAAATACACAATGATAAAAATGAGAAGGTTCAAACTTTAAACATAAATTTTACTAATTTTAAGAGTTTTGTGTGGATTTTATATGTTTATCTTCTCAAAGAAAAAGAAAAAAATTAGCAACTTACTCTAAAATCCTAAATCACTCCAAAGACCCAGGAATGATGTTACATGGTTGTCATTATATAATAATTAGGTCAATATCAATTGGTTCAATCTAGTTTTTTAAGGGAAAAAAGACACAGAAAAGAAAAACAAAATGTAAAAGACACAAATAACAATGACAAACCCAATACAATAAGAACGTAGGTTTACAAAACAAGATGATAGGATTTTGACAATGGCTGTAATATTGCATATTATTACCTTTGAAATGGTTACTTAGATTAACAGACATAGATATGTAATCATATCAGTATTAACTGTTCTTTTCCAATAACTAATACAATTAGTAGTAGAGTCATTTCAGCTGTCTTATGCATATATATACATAAGATGTATATATATATATATATATATATATATATATATATATATGCAAATTTATATCTTCCTCCTTTTTCTTTTTTTCTTTCTTCCTTTTCCCAATCCCAATTACTTTTCCTTTTTGAGCAGCTTCTTACCCTGACATAGTACTTATTATAGATTTGGGATCACATATACTTTTTCAGTTTCTTGCACTAGGGAGATAAGACAGTATTTACACATGTAAGTTTGATTTATTTCACTTATGAGTATGGTCTCAAGTCACGTCCATTTACTTATAAAAGTCTTGATAAAAATCTTTCTTTATAGCTGAGTAGTACTTCATTGTATAAAAATATCACAACTTTTTTATCCATTGCTCAATTGATGGGAACTTGGGTTATCTCCAAGATTCAGATATCATACATTGTGTTGCTATAAACATGGGTGCACATATATCACTGTGGTATGATGTTTTCATTTCTTCTGGGAAAATGCCCAGAAGCAGGATAGCTGGGTCAAATAGGATCTCCAATCCTAGCTTCTTGAGGAATCTCCACACTACTTTCCACAGTGGTTGCAGCAGTCTACACTCCCAACAACAGTGGAGAAGAGGTCGATTTTTCCCACAGCCCCTCAGGCATTTGCTATTGGTTGATTTCATGATCTTGGTCATTCTTTCTGGGTTGAGACAGAATCTCACTGTTGTTTTAATTTGCAGTCCTCAAATGACCATTGATATTGAACATTTTTTCATATATTTATTTGTCATTCATATTTCTTCATCTGAGAAGTATATATTCATCTCAGATGCGCATTTTTGGATTGGGTCCTTGAATTTTAGGGGCCTAATTTTTAAAAATTCTTTATATGTTCTAGATATAAGTCCTTTGTCTGAGGGACAGTTGGCTAAGATATTTTTCCAGTTTGTGGGTTTTCTTTTCACTCTGTTGGAGATTTCTTTCGACATGCAAAAACTTTTTAATAAGATGAGATCCCAGTTGTTGATTACAGTATTTCCCATGCAATTTTTTTTATTGAAAAGCAACTGTATTTAATGGTGAGAAACAAAAACAAAACAAATGTTTTACAAAGAGCATCAAAATATGAAATAAATCTCATCACAAAATTTACAAGACCTATATACAGAAAGTTAGAAAACATTACAGAGAAATTAAAGATTTCAAGACCTATTTTTTTCAAACAGAAACAAAAAATGTAATTTAAAAAGCAAAATTAGATCCAAATATCAAATAATAAACACTCTCCTTTTCTTATTCTCTAATGGTCCCAACTAATTTTTATATATACATAGGTTTTCTTTCAGTTTATCACACCATTGCCACAATACCATAGTCATGTATATGTGACTTATTCAGTTCACTGAGAAGGATATCTTCAGCATTCATTCATTTGGTGATGAAAATGTCTAGTTTATCATTCTTTATAACTGAGTAGTATTCCATTACATAGAAATACCACATCTTTTTTATCCATTCCTCAGTCGAGGGGCATTCAGGCTGCTTCCACGATCTAGCAATTATGAATTGGGCAGCGATGAACATAGGTGAACATGTATCACTGTGGTGAGATATTTTTAGTTTTTTTGGGAAGATACCCAGAAAGGGAATAGCTGGGTCAAATGGGACCTCCAATCCTAGCTTTTTGAGGAATCTCCACACTGACTTCCACAGAGGTTGCACCAGCCTGCATCCCCACCAACAGTGGAGAAGAGTTCCTTTTTGCTCACAGCCCCTCCAGAATATGTTATTAGTTGACTTCATAATACTAGCCATTCTTTCTGGGGTGAGGTGGAATCTGAGTGATACTTTCATTTGCATCTCTTGAATGGCCAGTGCTGCTGAACATTTTTTCATGTATTTATTTGCTGTTTGTACTTCTTCATCTGAGAAGTGTGTGTTCATCTCAGATGCCCATTTTTGGATTGAGTCTTTAAATCTTGGAGGACTGATTTTTTTAAGTTCTTTATAGGTTTTTGATATTAATCCTTTATCTGAGGGACAGCTGGCAAACAATTTCTCCGACATTGAGGGTAGTCTCTTCATACTGTTGGTGGTTTCTCTTGCTGTGCAAAAATTTTTCAATACGATGAGATCCCATTTGTTGATTCTTTGCATTAATTCCTGTGCAGTCTGGCTTTTATTCATAAAGTCTTTGCCTACACCAATGTCTTAAGGAGTTTTACCTACTCTGTCTTCCAGTAGATTTAATGTTTCTGTTTTAATGTTGAGATTTTTAATCCATTTAGATTTTAATTTAGTACGTGGTGAAAGATATGGGTCTAATCTTAATCTTTGCATGTGGAAAGCCAGTTTTTTCAACACCATTTATTAAAAAGGCTATCTTTCATCCAATGAATGCGTTTAGCACCTTTGTCAAAGTAAGACAGCTTGGTGTGTCTGGAGTTGTTTCTGAATCTTCTAATCTATTTCATTGATCCTTGGGTCTGTTTTTTTGCCAGTACCACACTGTTTTTATTATGATAGCTTTATAGTATAGTTTCATGTCAGGAATTGTGATGCCCTCTGTCTTGTTTTTGTTGCCCAGGATTTCCCTTGCTATTCTAGGTTTCTTCTTGTTCCAAATGAATTTTAGGATTGTTTTCTCTAATTCTGTGTTATGTTATTGGTAATTTGATTGGGATTGCATTAAATCTGTATAATAGCTTTGGAAGTATGGCTATTTTAACTATATTGAGTCTTCCTACCCAAGAGCATGGGATATCTCTCCATCTTCTGATATCCTCCTCAATCTCCTTTTTTAGAGTACTATAGTTTTCAGTATAGAGGTCTTTTACATTTTTCACTAGATTGATTCTTAAATATTTCAATTTTTAGATGCTATTGTAAAAGGTATTATTTCCTTAATTTCTCTCTCAGTGCAATTGTTATTCATATACAAAAATAGTATTGATTTTTGGGTATTGACCTTGTAACTAGCTACGTTGCTAAATCTACTTATTAAATCTAGAAGTCTCTTGATGGAGTTCTTAGGATCCTCTAGATAGAGTATTACATCATCTGCAATAATGCTAGCTTAACTTCTTCCTTTCATGTCCAATCCCATGCAGTTTGATTTTTGTTCATGAACTTCTATGATGTCAAGATTTCTACCTACTTTGTCTTCCAGCATATTTAGGGTTTCCGTTTTAATATTTAGATCTTTGATGTATTCTGATTTTAGTTTAATGCATGGTGGTACACATGAATCTAGTTTTAGTTTATGGCATATGGAAAGCCAGTTTTTCCAGAACCACTTATTAAAGAGGCTACCTTTCTTCCAGTGAACATGTTTGGCTCCTTTGTTAAAGATGAGGTGACTAAATGTGTTTGTAGTTGTGGTTGTATCTTCTAATCTATTCCATTGATCATCAGGCCTGTTTCGATTCCAGTACCATGATGATTTTATCACAGTAGCTTTGTAATATATTTTCAAGTTGGGGATTGTGATACCTCCTGCCTTACCTTTATTGCCCAAAATTGTCTTTCCTATTCTAGGTCTCTTCTGGTTCCAGATGAATTTTAGGGATAATTTATCTAGATCTGTGAGGTATGCAAATAATATTTTGATTGGAATTGCATTAAATCTGTATAAGAATTTTGGGAGAATGGTCATTTTCAAAATGTTTGTTCAGTTTCCATAGTGTAGTGCTTATCACACTCGCCTCACACAATGTTTGCTCTTCCTCCCCATGAACGCGGAATGCCTTCCTATTTTCTGAAATCCTCTTCAATTTCCTTTTTCAGAGTAATGTAATTTCCACTGTACAGTTCTTTTAGTTCCTTTGTTAGATTGATTCCTAAGTATTTCGGGTTTTTTT
>RJWM01007811.1:0-76017 GCA_004363535.1 Dasyprocta punctata | reverse complement strand
ACCATTCAGGCAAGAGTATCGAAGCTGTTTTCAAGAGAATCTTCAACTTGACCTGAAGAACTTCTTCGGATATATGAATAGTGCTCTTTCAAAAATTGCTTGAACTAAATTGAGCATTTCTATCATTTCTAAATGTCAGCCACTCTGTAGCTCCCATACAATCTTTTGGGCTGTCCCTAGATTATTGCTTTATTGCCACTCTTGCTACAAAATGGTTTTATACTTGGTCATCATCTCATTTCAGGGAAATGGAAGAACAATGCCTGTGGCACTACATCAGAAAGGGATTTTTAAAAACAGTGAACCTACCTTATAGTAACAAATTTGATTATGAATCAGATGAATAGAAGGAAGTAAAAGTCATTGCTGTGAACAGGTACCAGGCTCTACTGTATAAAACAATGTTTGTAGCAATTAAAGCAGGCGTTGGCATTTTATTATAGTTTTCAGCGTTTCCCACTTTAAGAGTAAGCATTTGGAGCAGTGATGTGTTGAGACCTAGTAAAGCAAATATTTGCTCATCAGATGAATTTGACTCCTGATAATTTGCAACCCGACAGAGCATCTAGTCTGTGTTTTTAAATGGGCATAGCTAAATTTTGGGGGGAAAGCATACGTTCTCTGCTTTCTTAAGCTCTTTAAGTGGATGTAAGAATTAAATAAACAAAAGATTTTACCAGATAAAAAGCGTATATATTTTATTAATTTTACATGGGAACCCTTATAAGTGAGGACCCAAAGAAGTGGCCAAAGTACAACATTTTTTATCTTTGTTGACAAAGGAGTGATAAATTTGTGAAAAAAAATGGCCACACAAAGGAGATTGAGCTAAAGGCAGCACGCTGTGGGACTGTCATTAGGAGGAGTATGGGAGGCGGGGTAACACCGGCGAACATAAGTTTTAGTTTAACGTTTAATACACATATGTGTACAGATCCGTTGCAGCATAAACTTCTAGTTGTTGGGAATAAGCACTATTTTCTCATTTTGATACAGGAAGGACATTTTTCTCAAAGGAATTTTTATGGCTCATTACAGGTTGAAGAAGGAAGGTCATATCCCTTTCTGCATTTGATGTTTCTTAAGTAACTTCAGGCAAAATAATCAATTTGCTAAACTGACATACTTCTGGATAGCATAGATTTAACTTCCTCAGTATAAGAAACTATCAACAATTTGGTGCCACATGACCCAACAGGAAGATATTAATAAATCTGTGAAAATCAAGAAATAAATACAGGGGAATATGGAAAAAAATTAATTCCCTAAATATATATATATATATATATATATATATATATATATATTTATATATATATATATAAAATGTTGGAACAAGAGAGTATGTTAAAGTTACTTTCTTTCTAGGCTTCCTATACTTAATAAAGGCTACTTTATTTACTGTGAAATCTTCATGTTTCTGCTATAGTTTTTTGGCCAGAAAATATTGTGTATAAATATATAATTACAATAAATTGGGATATTTTTACTTTTATTTCTTCTAAGTCACTACTGGATTATTTGTATTCTACTGACTTTCTAGTATTTCATTTATTGGAAGAGATTCTTAATTATTAGAACTGTTTTTGTCATCCATAATTTATAGTTATTATATATTATTACTTGTTTAGTTAAAAATTATAGCTGGGATGTCTTAGTTACTTTGCTCATTGCTGAGACAAAATGCACATCACCCAAGGTTAAAGGAGAAAAACTTTATTTAGCTCATGGTTGTAGAGGTTAAGTCTGTGATTGGCTAGCTCCAAGTCTGTGATCGGCATGGCAGACAGGCAATGCAGAGGACAAACAGTTCATGGCATCCACAAGGTAGTAAAGCAAACAAGGGACATTAATAGAATCTTTCTGCACCTTTTATTTTATTCAGGCTATTCAGAGTGGTAGCACTCAGACCCTTAATCCTAGTGCCCTTGATCCTAGCACTGTAATCTCAACATGACACAGTCTAGAGCCAGCCACCTCTGAAAAAGTCCCACCTGTGACTGCATGAAGCTTTGGGGGGACATCTAGACATGATCCATAATGTGGGATGTATCCCAATTCTACATGCTAATGTTGTAGTTTTTCTGCCCATTTTAACCTAAGTTTCTAGCTAAGTTTAATTTTGTGTATTAAAATGATAATGTTTGATTCAAACTAGTGACCAGTTCTTGGTTTTTCTGTGAAAATAAGATTTTCTGAGCTGGGCATGGTGGCACACTCCTGTAATCCCAGCACTCTAGGAGGCAGGGAGTTCACAGTATGAACTCCTATTAAGTCTCTGGCAATTTAGAGACTTAGACTTAGCATGACCTGATCTTAAAATAAATAAAAATAAAAATAAAAATGGGTTGGGGTTGTATGTAACTCTGTGGTAAACTACCCCTGAGTTTCACCCTTAAAAAAAAAAAAAAGATTTACTGGTATAACTTAGCAAGTAGAGAAGCACATTTTACATGATGAGGAGAGATCCTGTTCTGGTCTGTACCAACAGCTGTAACTTAAATGTATTGCTAAACCCACCTTATGATAATGTTTTTTAATTATTATCCTGACCTTTTTTACGTTACTACTGTTCACGATTAACAGTTTCTTTTCTTTAAATATCCTTTCATTCTTACTTTTCTCTTTGTCTTATTAAATATCCCCCCCTACACTTATCCTTCCAAAGCCTCATTCCCTTTTTAAAAATTTATGCATTATCACTGATAGCCACCAGTGCTTTGCATTGTATTTGAAGCTAAAAATGCTAATGACACTGGTACAATAAAAGAAGACTATTTCTTTTGGAAATATTTAATGTTTAAAAATATTTTTAGACCTCCTTCTTCCTAATGATTCAAATGGAATCACACTCTTTCCTCTGCTCAAGAAGAGTTTGATCTCTGACCTTTGCAAAGTTTATTATATTTCTGTTTTATAGAAAGCACTAATTTAATAGAATTGATTTAAATTCACTTAGAAATGTCTTCCACTATCAGGCTAGACTATTTAATAAGCACTTCAAAGACACGCCTGTGTCTATATTATTGTTTTTAAATAATCAATTCCAAAATGCAATAATTTAGGTCGCTATTTTAAAACAATGATAGAGTCTCAGAAGTAAAAGTGGCTGCTACAAATCTAGTCTAAAATTGGATGAAGATTGAACACTTTAACTTTTATACTAATAAAATATCATTTCATAAGTGACATACATAAATTTAAACAATCTATATAGTAACCTAATTTTTATACTTCCTGCTTATGAAATCCCATATCACAAAGTATATAGTGTATGTCTCAAAAGAAAAAGTTAGAGTAATATATATATGGAAACCATGAAATCGTGAAACTGAAACTGAGTTTCATTTCTTTGTTTCTTTTTATCTTTATTTCTTTTCCTTTTTTTTTCTGTTTTCTTTTTTTTTTTTAAACCAGGGATCTTTGAATAAATGTTTCAAGTACTATGGTTGCTTAAATAATTATACATTGTCAGTAAAATGTACTGTATTGGTTACTTTTCCCTTGTTGTCCAGACAAAATACCCTATGCTCTCAGTGTTAAGAAAGAAAAGATTGATTTAGCTCACAGTTTGTGGCGGTTTCAGGTCATAATCAGCTGGCTCCAAGGCAGGGTGGCACATGGCAAAGAGCAACAGTTCATGGTGACAGAAAACAGCAAAAGCAACAAGACTAAAAAGGGGAGGAGCACAAAGACAAGACTCTTTCTGTCCCTTATATTATATATAGGCTACCCACTCTAGGGTACTCACACCCATAATCCAAGTATTGGACCATGAATCAATCACAAATTCTAGAAGCCTGCCCCTGTGATTGCATGAGGCTTTGGGGGAACATTCAGACACAAACCATAACATATACACATTTAAAGTATTTTTTTCATGGATGTTCACTTCTCTTATATTTTACTTTTAAAAATCATTATGTTTTTGAAGATTAGACATTTTACAGTGAGATTAAATCCAGTGAATAATATAAGTAGATTCATTAATTATGAATGTATATCTTAGATTAACTTTATGATACTAAGTGTTTATGGTGAAGTTAGCATAAAATCAAATTATCTAGAACTGTTCAACAAGACATTAAATCTTTCTCACATGGAACTGTTACTTTCCTTGCTCCATTACTTCTGCTATTACTCTCTGCCACATGCTTTCTCAAATTATTGAGCACACACCTCTTTATGGGTGTCATTTTATACATCTTGTTTTGTAATCAAAATTATATGAATTTAGCTCATGAAAGCTATCAATACACTTTCTTCTCTATAATTGCTCATCATTGTATTCATGGAACTGTCCCATACTTAATACCTTGCAGGATTAACCCAGAGAAACAGACATGTTCTGAAGATGCTCTTCTTGAGCCTTTACATGTACTTATATGACAATGCAAAACACTTCAGTTTTTGCCTCATGTTTTTGTTAATAACAGTAGTGTAACATTAAAGGTATTACATCTACAAATTTGCTGCTTTGGCACTAATAGATAAATCGTGCCCATAAGACTCTCTTCTAAGTATATGAACATTTGGCACACCTCTATTTTTCATGCTTGTATTTTAAAATACCATTAATTTTTATAACACCTTTAATAAGATATACATCACAAATCAAATTTTCAATTAAATAATACAGCTTAATAATTTGCTGTACATTCACAAAGTTATATATTCAGCAAATAAGTTTTAGAAGAGTGTTATCACTCCAACAGGAAGCACTGTGGTATATAGTTTTTTCCAAGTTCTAAGTTATTCATTAGAGAAATGTTCACTGTGTGTTATTCAAACATGCATAACCCACAATAACATGTATCAGGTATTTAAAAATTTCTGCCTAAATTTGATTCTATTGCATTATAATTGGTGTTGAAATAAGTAACAGAAAATAAATGTAAGTTTTTTGGGACAAGAAGTTTGTGTGTACTTCAAGTGCATAGTTGAAGACAATGGGTTTCTTATATAAAATAATAGGTGGAAATTAACTAGAGGGAAGGGTAAGAATGAAACAAAATGGACCTTCTCAGGGAAGTGGAGGCTTCAGCAAAGTTGAGACATAATTTCTTCACATAAAAAGTTTCAAAACAAAAGATTTTATAATCAAATATTGGATAATTAGTCTCAGATTTCAGAGCTTTAGCACTTTCACAGTAATGGTAGTTCAGGAATAGAAGGGCATAAATTGTTCAAATATGTCATAGATTCTCAAAAATAATGGAATAGTCTTTGGAACATGGTTTGGAAATCAGTGCATTACATGGTTTAATTTCTGACATTTCTGGTGATGTGACTGTGAATACAGTGATTTTCGTGAAAGCCTCAAAACATGGCGTTTTACATTCTGAAGGTAAAGTATAACTTCTAAGGGAGTATTGATGTCGCCTTTACATGAGAAATGCATGTCTCTTTGAAGTCTCTGTACTTTATTTTGATCTTAAAGTAGAGAGGTTTTAAAAACTGTCATAGAAAAATATTCTTAGGCTAGTACCCTGTTTAAATGAGTTTTAGTGCAGAAATTTCTGTGGCTTATTTACTAGCTCCTGAAGAAAAGTTTCATCTAGACAACTGATATTCATCTGAACTCAAATTTTGTAACTACACAAGCTATTATAGCCAAGAAGAGTAGAAAAGTCATCTCATCAATTCTTCCCACTACCACCAGATATTATACCCTCCTCTCCTCCAGACAACATTAATTGATTTTAAATGACCACAGTATGAACCTCAAGAACGCTGCCTTGAAGACCATTTCTAACATGTGTCTATCTTTGAAGGGATATGTACGGAATTCAGTTCTCATTTAAACACCCTGAATGTTTTTCTGATTTTTTCTACTCTAGTTTTTAATACTCCTGTCTTACCTATATAAAGCATGTGTTTTTCCCTTAAGATATTATTAAAAATTATTATTCCTCTTTTGAAATAAGCTTCAAAAGCCCTATGTTATAAAAAGTCATTAAAAATCTACCTCTAATCCTTCTCCAACTGTTGTTGATTTCCTTTAAGTTATGTCAGAAATTATCCAGAAAATTCACTGGTCCTTGTTACCCATAAGACAAAACCATGGAGCATGGAAAAAAAATTTATACATGTAAGTCTTGTGTTACACATAGTGGCTTACACACTAGACATTTTGTTACAGTTATTGTCATTACATGACACCCTCCAGAGTGTCTTTATAAAAATTGAAAAGTTCATAAGAAGTAAATATTAAAGGTTTAGGATTCTATGTATTTAACTTAGTTCCTATTATCACCTTACATAATAATCTTCCAAAATAATTGAATTAAATATTTAATTTAAGTGCAACATATTCTGAGTCTCAGCCTTTTCAGTCCAGTTTTCCTGACAGTTTTTACTCAATAAAGATTGTTTACAGATACATACTAAAAGTTAATTTTTTTCATTGACTCTGCTTTTCAGCTTTATTTTAGAAATAATACTCATCGCAAGCCTATATTTTTCTGAGATTTAATCTGATCTTGTATTGCAGGTAATTTCACCTTAGTTTCTGATGTAATTCTCTATTTTTCTCATAACCCTTATACAGTCATATATTTTGAGCCAGAGTTACATTTTGAACTCTTTCCCTCCCAGTTAGATCATTTTAAAGGTTAATATTTCAGTCGGAGTATCCATTTCACTAACCCGTAGTAGTGAATTCATCTTTGAAAGAGAAAGTCATCCTACCACAGTGTAAGTTATCTATAAGAAATTGTCTACTTTCAAAAACTGGACTGATGAGTGGACAAAGGAAAACAGACAAATTAGGAGCTTATTTCAATTGTCCAGTAAAGATGGGGACTCAGGCTCATTTGTTGTCAACAAAAATGGGAAAAAAATGAATAGTTCCTAGATACAGATTTTGCATGTTGCCATCCTTTGGATTGATAGAAGTGTGATAACTGATGAGAAAAAGTGGAATCAAGGTTGACTCCATTTTTTAGTTTGATTAGTTACATGGATGCTAATGTCGTTTGTTGAAGTGGGATGAAGGTCAGTAGAGAAACTGATTAATGTGATGGCAAATTAAGATACATTTTATGGGCATATTTTGACTGAGATGCATTTTGGTCATTCTACTGGATGGAAATTATGATTCAACAGCCTGGAAATAATAGAAGAGGTCTGGGTTACAGATAAAAATGAGTTTGTAGATCAATTTTAAAACCTACAAAATAAATCTGTATCTGAGGCTCTGCCTCAGATTTGTGCCTAAAATTTGGTGCCTAAAATTTGGTAAGTCAATAAAAAAATGGCATCAAAGGAAATGGAAAATATGATAGTGAAACAGAAGAAACACCATGGATTAGAGTTAGAGAGTAGAAAACAAAACAAAATTTTCATTTTATTTTTATTATTTGTTAGCATGTGTTTTTAGTACATAATCATTGAATTCCTTGTGGGGAGTTGGTACATGTTCATGATACATATTAATTCCTTTTCCCATCCGTTTTCCCTTTCTTCCCTGTGCCCTCCACCAATCTCTTGATCCCTTTCTGTTTTTTAAAGTACATTTTGTAGCACATAATGTTTACAATCCTTAAAAGGCCATGTGAGCATAGGGAAAGGTCATAGTTTAGATAGAAATGTACAGTTTAGACATGATAAGTAATACGACAAACAGACACACATTCTTGGTACCATTCTCAATTTTCCTAAGTGTTGAGTGTTAAAGTTTATGGTTACATATTTGAACTTTAGACTTAGTATAACTTTAAACTCATTGTTCCAAATCACTTAAAGTTGGTGAAAGAAGCAATTCCTGTAACTTCTCATCCAAAGAATGCACAGTACATTATTTATTTTCAGTATTTCAACATTGATTTAATGTTTGACTCAGTCCGTCAGAGGATAGGACTGAAATCATTCTGATTTTCCCGCAGAGAATTTTGCTGAAAGTTACTTTGATATTACAATATTTGACTTGGATTAGGAAATATTAGAAGTTGCTCAATAAAATGTCATGTGTGTTACATAGTGTGTATCCATTGGCATAGACTAGTCCTTTGATATTTAAATACAAAGAATTAAAATTCATATTCTGCATTCTCTGAAAACTCAATACATTCCTTTACATTTCAATAAATTTTCCAGAGCTTTACAATTTCGCGGTCCAGCCTAGCACCAAGCAATTTTTCTTTTCTTTTTTTTTTTTTTAACACCAAGTATATTTATTAGAAAAGAGGAAAGTTATGAAATACCCTCCTGTTTTTTCCTTAAGAAATTAGAAATAAAAGAATAAAACCAATAACAAATAGAAGAAAATAATAAAAATCAGAAAACACAAGCAATTTTTCTTAGAGGCTTATATTTAACTTTCCTATGTGATGTTCTTTAGACAGGGAATTTTGGAGCTTTTTGTTGTTTTCAACTTTTGAACTCCCAACCCACTCAAGATTACACTTTTATATGTATGTGATATATTTTTCTGTAAGCCTGGGACATGATTTTAATCATTGTATATCACTTTGAAAACAATCTAAAATTGCATATTGCCATACTAGGTGAGTGTTCTCAAATCCATGCTTCTTGGATAACTGTGTCTCTCAAAACACAGTCATCCTTAAAACAGCCTGAGCTCCTCCCTCCTGTATCCTGTGAGTTGAATTACTCTCATCTGTTTTTGGGATATAATCTTTCTAGATGTATGTATGGTTCACCCTTATTTTATTGAGATACCTGCTAAAATATTATTTCAGAATGACTGTTCATGACCACAGTATCTGAAATAGCTTCCTGACCCCATACCCTTACTCTTTGTCTTGATACTTTGACTTATTTTTATTTGTAGTGTTTATCCCCATTTGAATTTTTCATTTATTTGTCTAACTCCCAGTCCCTACTTTCCCAAGTATAAGATCAGAAAGTAAGAATTAACTATTAAATTAATATTTCTAACACCCACAGTGTGGTGGAGTAACTAATGGTCAATCCAGCTGAACTGAATCAGCGTGGTGTTGGGTGTGGAAGGCCCACCACAGGATTGTTGCCAACAGTGTAGAAGAAGAACTGGAGGGAAAGATGGTGCACTGTTGATTCTCCTAGAGAAGCTTGTCATGCTGGTGTTCCTAATATAAACACAGCTGTAATCATCAGAGGAGTTCAAGTCCTCGGTGTTGCTGAGGATGGCTGTGGTTCTTTTGGGGGAGCTCTGGTTCTTACTTTGAACATCACTTCTTGGTTCTTATGCAGATGCTTCAACCTGGTGACACAGATCCTTCATCCAACTGGTGCAGACTTTCTAGCTTCCACCACTGATCTGTGCTCAGAAAGAGCACAGATACTTGGTACAGACTTGCATGAAACATTGTCATGGACTCCAGGCCTCCAGCTAGACTCGTGGAGGACATTGCCAGGGGCTGTAGGTCTTCAGCTGGAGTCATGTAGAACATTGCTGTTAGATCTAGGCCCTCAGTTGGATTTGTTGGGTCTCTAGTGAAACAGATCTTTTGCACATTTATGCATTTGACTCTTTGGGTAAATATTATAAAATAATCCTATAAATTATGTGTGCTGTATTAAATCTTTTCCCTTGAAAACCCTGACTACAACACATGGTGATATCCTGTCTATAGGAGGTCCTAAACAACAGTGGTAAAACATGAATGATTATGTTAATAAACAGTTTCTTTAATCTATAAGATGAAGATATTAAGTTATAAAGAGTAGATGTTTGAGTCACAGAATGTTGGTAGAATAAAGCAATAAAAATAATGCTTTGCTGTGCGCTTTCATAGACATAAAGTTTGATAGACATGTATTCCTTATATCTTAATGGGCTATGAGAAAGATTATATCTAACTACTTACTTGCTATTAAAATTATTTGTTAATATAGTATATTTATTCTATAAATCAAATATATCCTAGACTCACTAAAGTAGAGTACATGTTGTTAGACTATTATTTTGATTTATATAATTTTTCATTTATTTTAATATTGCTGTATGGAAGATACTTGTTTATTTGGAGCCTAATTTATTGATTGATTGATTTTGTTCATTTGTTTTGATTTTGTCTTTTGAGACAAGGTCTCCCTAGCAGTTCAGGCTGGCCTTGAACTCACTATTATAGCCTAGGCTGGCCTTACACTTGCAGTAATTCTTCCACTTTGGCCTTTTGAATGCTGAGATTATAGGTATGCACCACCACATCCAACTTATTGGTTGATTGTTTTAACTGGGAATTTGTTTTTGAATATTCTTATGCAAATAATAGACGCTATATCGCATAATTTGTTTTCTTGTTTAGTACAATGATAAGTAGATGTTATTTATAATAAAATTGTAGTAAACTAGTTATCAAGTTATTGGATTATTCAGGATCACCTGGTTGCTTCTGAGATACTAAAAGGTAAGTATTGGAAAAAAATTACTCTTCCTTTTGAGTTGCAAATAATATTATTTATTATTATTTTTGTTATATTGTTATTTATGCTCTAAAATTTTCTTTTTATTTTAAAATAAAAATAAATGATACAGATTTTCAAAACAAAATAATAAGAGATTAACGCTGTTTAATACATTGTATATTGTTATCTTCAAAGATTTTCCTTGCTCTTGGACAAGAAGAACCAACATTTTGCAAATGGCCATACTCCCAAAACTGTTATACAGATTTAGTGTAATCCCAATCAAAATACCATTGACATACCTCACAAACCTAGAGAAAACATTCCTAAAATTCATTTGGAAACAGAACAGACCTAGAATCGTAAAGGCAGTCCTGGGCAATAATAGCAAGGCAGGAGACATCACAATCCCTGACTTGAAATTATAACTACAAAGCTACTGTGATAAATGTTTCTTTCTAAGGTAGCAAGTGGGAAAAGTTAAGCTTTAGCAGGTGTTATTCATTTTAAATTAGAGAACTTCATGTCTGATTTTTATCTCCAGAGGCACAGTTGGTTAGAGAAGAGAGATATTTTGTTTCTCCTGATAACAATAATAGGACATAGTTGTTGAATTCACCCACTAGGGTAATGTGGCTACTTATGTGTAAATAAGTGATAGCCGAAGGGAGAGTCTCAGCTGCTTGTCTGTTCCTTTCAATCTCAGGTGCAGCAATAGATCACTCTTTCATTTACCTGTAAACCACACCCATAACCTTTAAACTCAGCCCAGTAATTGATACTATTGCTGCATTGGAGATTAAAGGAAGGTGGAAAAAGTCTCCTGTTTTTGAATGTTTTCTGGAAAAGTAACTAATTGTTATGGAAGGATTGGAGGGTTAGACTTTCATATGTAAAAACGACAATCTACATAGTATAAAATACAGAAGTGAATTTTGAAGAAGTATGGAATTCAGTTTTTGAATCTTGGTCACTGATTATGAAAACATGTTTTTTTGAATAAATCCATGATTTTTAAATTAGTTCATTAAGTACCAAAAATTCTGTACACTAATTCTAGTCTCATCCTTAACCACTTAAAATTTCTAGATACCTGTGGTAAAATCTATACCTGGTAAGACTGATGCCTTAAGGCTAATGGAATGTAAAATAGTGGACATTTAGCCCTGTAGACTGTGGATTCAGGAAGGCTGGCTAATGATGCTTGAGAAGTGGGACACTGTGCCCGCAAACCGAGCTCAGGGTCTGGGCAATGCCGGCAGACAGTGTGCAGAAGTTCAGACCAGTCAATGAAAGCTGACAATGAACAGTAAATAGTTAGCCTCGGGAGCTGCAGCTTAGGTCTCTAGAGTCAAACAGGCTGCCTTCCAGTGTTGGTTTTACTAAATTTCAACAGCTTGACCTTGAGTAAAGTTGTTTAGTCTCCTGGGTCTCAGTTTTCTCCCATTAAATGTTGATAATACTACATCTCTGTAGCTAGAATGAAGTTTTGGAATATATGCAGGTAATTCAGTACAAACTCTTAAGAAGATTAAGTTAGTTTTATTTGTTAAGTCATCCAGGAAATCTAGAGTTCTAACCTGCAAATTGCGCTAGGTGATGTCTGGACAGAGTAAAGATGAGATAGGGATTCACTTAGGAAAGCTCTTTCACTGCTGCTGAAGATTGGCTGCCTGATCCAACTTTCCATCCTTCGGATAACCATCTCAGAATACGGTTCCTAAAGTTAATAGTTTATGAGGGCTGAAGTTTAGTAAATATAATGCTTATTTTAAACTGACGCTACAAAGGCCAGCCCAAAGTATTATAGCAGCAGAGTGGCATTTGAGTTCAGTGTTATCAAAAAGCATTTCAAAGAGCTGTCCCATCAATTACTTCTTTGTGCCTTTTTTTGTTAATTTTCAGCAGAAATCAATATATGCAGAAATCAAGACTGACAACAGAATCTGTTGATAAGCACTCGTCCTGATATTTGCCTGTTGTGACTTTCCCTGCTCCTGTATACCTACACATGTCCATGTAGCAATATATAGTGTTGAAGAAATATATAGTGTTGATGGAATGATCAAATGGAATCTGAGTTCTTAGTAGAAGAATATTAAATGTTTTCAGAGAGGAAAACAATGTGTTAATTACAATGTGTTAAAATTCTTAAAGTTCTTAAGATAGTTGCAGACTATGGAAATGAGGATGTAGTGAGGGCAGAGCAAAACAAGCAATCAATTCAGAGTCTGTGTCAGATAATTAGTTCTGTTTTGTCAACATCTTTTTCTACCTGAACAAAACATTATCTAACTATAAAAAATTAAATACTTG
The DNA here is from genome assembly GCA_004363535.1 of Dasyprocta punctata. Lineage (NCBI taxonomy): Eukaryota > Metazoa > Chordata > Mammalia > Rodentia > Dasyproctidae > Dasyprocta > Dasyprocta punctata. Next base: position 63,348 of record RJWM01007811.1, on the reverse strand, counting down.
TGCAGTGAAAATTTTACCTAGTGGAAATATTACCCATTTATCTCTCTCAGCTCCAGTACAGTGACTCTCCTGGTAGCTGTCATACATGATAAATATGGTTTAGTTAACAAAATTATATTTTATGTAATTGCATACTTTAAACCAAAGATCAATAACTAACTTACAAATACACACTAACAAAGATCAATGGGTAATAAGTACTGCTGAATTCATTTGAGTAGCTATATATACTATCTTTTCCTAACAAGTGTAATCAGATTATAAATTGTGGTGTAACTTAATAAACACTTTATAGAAATTTAATGATAGATGCTCAAACAAAGAAATGAGAAGAGGTGCAAAGAACAATTTAAGGCTTTTGTGCACATTTACATAGACCCGTGTTGGTATGGAGCAGATATATAGTCTTCTATGTGTTGTATGACTGTGTGATTAGGTCCATAGGTATATTTTCAGGCAGTTTTATCTATAACATCAGCAACTACCATATGGTCATTTTAATATTAGCCTTCAAATAGATGAAGATTGGTTTGAATGAACTCCCACTAATGACAGCTTATCGTCATGGCCACAGCTGACAGCTGTCACTGAGTGTGGTATATAAAGGTCCCCGAGAGGACAATGCACTCTATACCATGTGTCTCCAGTTGAGCAGAGCTCACATATGCCTTCCCTTTCCTTATGTCCATAGAGAGGGTGTATATTTAAAGATGCTTAGCCAAAGAGTAACTCCTCAAAGTCACAGGCTGTCCTGTGGAAATGGTTATCAGCTTGCCTGACCCCCGCTACTGTTTTTTCTCCACTTGTTACTACATTTGGTACATAAAAGCCACCTCAGTATGTCATTGTTTATAAAAACTAACTAGAGCTAAAATACATAAAATTTAGTCAAATAATGAATCTAAAAATTACTTTTGGCTGACTGATACGATTGGATTTTTAGGTCCCCACTAAGAGATGGCATGTTGTAGCTAATAAAAGCAAAGCCTGACTAGCTTTCTGATGGTGCATGGCAGGTCATTTTATTGTTTTCTTTAAAAGAATGTTTATACAGCATCTTTAAAAATAAATCTGTTCCAAAAATTGGCATTGGATTGGAAATCCAAGTTAAAATATTTTAAATTCTCACAAATATGACTTCAAAGTATGAAACCTATATTGAGGACTCTCCACGGTCCCTTATTTTCTTGTGATTCCTGTGCTGTGTGTGTGTATATAATATTTTGATAATGCCATGTAGCCTCAACTAAAATATTACCCTGTGTGAAGCTCAATGCGAACCCTTTGGATAGAGGAGTGGGTCTGAGAAGGCAGTGAAAGGTGTTATTGGTGGACTTGTCAATTGAAAAAGTGAAGCTAATTGTCTGGATGTACATGAGACGGTGCAGCAAAGACAGAGTGTTTGAAACAGAACTGTGAGATTTCTGAAATCATTGGCAACATCCCTGCAGTGAGTTAAGCTGGGGGCTGCAATTGGGGAAACATGAGTGTGAGGTGGCTTGCATGAGCCGCTGGGTCTCTCAATTATTCTTTCTTTTCTTTATTTGCTGCTTTCTGCTTACCCTTTGAGGCAAAGCTAAGAATTCTTACTCTTTCCTCAATGCCAGTGCAAGTTAAATTCCTCTTTCCCATATACTGTGACGGTCATTCGTAGAGATAGCAACCATAGCATTTACAGTAGGAAGCTTCATTCTGTTGTGCTGTATGTGTTCATCTCCGCTCATAAAGGTCAAGTTGCTTTAGATGTTATTACATGGGAGGTGTAAGTCAGTACTAATTTATGACTTTGTGCTTGTACTCTCAGATTTCAAATCAGAGAATGTCTATAGTATACATATAAATGTATTATTGTTATTATAGATAGTAGGGATAGTCATATATTTGTAGATATGCTAAATATATTATATTTTATAAAATTCAAGTGAATGCCTCCATTTCCTAATGTTCTCTTCAATGTCTTTTTTTCAGAGCACCATAGTTTTTGTTATAGAGGTCTTTCACTTACTTGATTAGGTTAATTCCAAGGTATGTATTTTTTTGAAGCTATTGTAAATGGGATTATTTTCCTGATTTCTTTCTCAGCTGGTTTATTTCTGATGTACAGAAGTACTGTTGATTTTTGTATATTGATGTTGTATGCTGCCACTTTCCTGTACGTGGATAGTCAGTCAGTATTGTCTAATGGCCATATTATCAAAATAATACATATAATACAATTACAATCAAAATACCAGGAGTACTTTTCACAGATCTACAAAAATTTCTAAAATTCATATAGAACCAGAATTCATAGAAGAGACCCAGAATAGCCAAAGCAATCTTGAGTAGTAAGACCAAAGCAGGGAACATTATAATCTAGGACTTCTAGTTATGTGACAAAGCTACAGCAATGAAAATAGAAAATTCCTGGCACAAAAACAAATGAGTAGACCAATGGAATAGAATAGTGGATGCAGATACAACCTCAAACACCTTCAGTCTTGTGACTTTTTTCTTTTTGACAATGGGGCCAATAAACTTTCCTGGAAAAAAGATAGCCTCATGAACAGATGTTTTTGGAAAATCTGTCCATGTGCACAATAATGAATTCTAGATCTCTATCTTAGCCTGTATTAAAATCAAATAAAAATGGATCAAAGACTTAGATATAAAAGCAGAAACACTGAATCTGCTGAAAAAATTGATAAAACTCTTGAAGACATAGACATAAGAAAATTTCTCAAATAGAATCCCAATTGCATAAGATATAATACCACAAATGGGAGTATAGTAAATTTAAAAAGCTTCATCATGGCAAAGGAAACAAACAACAGACTGAAGAGACAACCACAGGATGGGAAAATTTTTGTGAGCTACTCTTTGGACAGTGAACGAATATCTAGAATATATGAAGAACTTAAGAAAATTAGAACCCCAAATAATATACCATATAAAAATTGGGCAATTAAAAATGAATAAAAACTTCCAGTGAAGAAGAACAAATGGCCAATAAGTATATGAAAAAATGTTCAGCATCTCTGGTCCTAGAGAAATGCAAATCAAAACAATACGAAGATTGCTTCTTACTCTAATAGGAATGACTATTATCAAAGACTCAAAAAACAACAAATCCTGGTTAGACTGTCAGGAGAAAGGAATCCTTCTGTGTTGTTGGTGGGAAAACAAACTAGTACAACCACTATGGAAATCAGTATGGCGATTCCTCAAAAAAAAAAAAAAAAAAAAGAAAACCAAACCAAAACAACAACAACAACAAACCCTAAAAACCAAAATTCCATTTGACCCAGATATTCCTCTTCTGCTTTTCTCTTAGAAATAAGGTGATACGTGCATACCCATATTTACAATAGCACAATCCACAATAGCTAAATCTTGTGGACAATATGCCCATTGACAGATAAATGCATAAAGGCAATGTAGTATTTATACACTATGGATTGCTACTCAGTTATAAAGAAGGATAAATGTTAGACATTTGTAGGAAAATGGATAAACATTAGGACCATTATCAGACATAGAAGGTTAAATATCGCATTATTTCTCTAATATGAGAAACCCAACATACAAAGGACACAAGGCAAATAAAAGAGAATGTGGGAAGCAGGGAAGTGGACTCTGAAGATGGAAAAGGACAAGAAGAGGAAAAGGAAGAGGAAAGGAGAGCAAGGGGGGATAAAGATGATCAAGATGGGATATACAATGCCCCAAGATGAATATAATTGCTATGTGTTACAAACCTATACTAATAAATAAAAAACTAGACTACAATTGACTTGGAGTTGGGAATACTATACACTGAGGCAGATCAAATTCATAACTATTTAATGCAAATTAATCAAGTAGTTATTTTCACCTTTTAACCTGGAAACTAGTCTATCACTCCATGATTTACACTTTTAAAATACATTATGATCTTAATCATATCCACGAACATTTATGTTGCTATTAGCTGAAAAATATGAACATGTTTGTGAATTTTAAGTAGCTTTTCCTATAACCATATATATTTCCCAACAAGTAATAATGTCAGACATTCCAATACGTATATTATACCAAGTGTTTAATAAATCACAAAGAAATGAAATAATAACTAGATAAATAGACCAGAGGTGAAAATAATAACTAGATAAGCAGGCCAGAGATAAAAATAATAAATAGATAAACAGACCAGAGCTAGAGTTGAGTATATGTGATACTCCCAGCATTGTCTTTCATCATCAATATTTAAGGCATTAGGGCTGGTTTTAATGTTCTCTATAGTGAAATTTTCCTCCATTTTTTCCATGATATTCTTTTCACACAACATAAGTTTTGCAAATTTCAAAGAATGTCTTATAAGCTGCAGAAATACAGAAAACCAATGACAACAACAAAACCAGATGAAGTTTCCATCAGTTAGGGTTAGCCTACCAGAGAAAACTTCAAATAACTGAAAATTAATGAAAACTAAAAAATTATGATCAGAGAGAAAGCCATTAGCAGGAGTTGTGGTATCTTATCAGTATAAGCGGCTGTGCTTTATTTTATTTTATTTTATTTTATTTTATTTTCAAGTTTTCATTTTTCCCATGCAGGGCCTATGGCTAAAGTTGCCTCATGTTCTAAGATAACTGTAGGAGCTCCCGGAGGACCTCATGCATGCTCTACCAGTGAGCAACATCCTTAGCCTAGTACGTGTAATTTTATATAATTGAAAAGAACAGTTTCATGGCCAAGAAGCTGTAGGAAGAGGTATTCAATTTAATCCCAGGTTAAACAGACTTTCTCTTATCCAGAAATAGAGTCATAAGTGGTAAGCAACAGTCTATCTCTGAGTTCAGTAGACAATTAAATTACTTTATTTTCATGGGAGAATTTAATTTGATTAATTTTGCAGTAATGAAAATTTCTTATCTTTTATTTGTGATCTGCTATGAGAGCTATTTAACCTTTAAAATGATAGTATAAGATGGGTAATACTGAAATTGGCTATTTATAATTGATATTATATATGAAAATACAAAAATTCCTGATTTAAGTGTTTGCGTGTAAATGTATAGAACACACAGAGTTTTTCATTTCATAAATCAAAGTTCTAATATTAAATAAGATATGAGAAAATTAAAAAGTACAGGCATCTCTCTCATGGTGTCTGTGAAGGATTAGCTCCAGGATACCCTGCAGACACTAAATCTGCAGATTTGCAAATCTCTTGCTTTGCTGTGTAAATAGTTGCTCTACTGTATCATTTGGGGAATAATGACAAGGAAAGAGTCTACATATAGTTACTAGAAATGCAATATTTCAAATATTTTTCAATCCATGGAGGCTTGAATTCACAGATGCAGAATTCATGGACATGGCAGATTGGCTGTATAGGAGAGGGATACTTTGAAGACGTCAAAATAATTAATATTTAGATGAGACAGTCAGGAGGAATAGCATGGCTACTGTCACCCATTTTAAGGGCTTCCTTGTAGAAAAGGAATTGAGTGTTCTGTAAGACCCCCCAAATGTAAAACAAAAACCATGATTGGAAAGTTGTATTCATTAATTGATTTTCTCAGTCATTCACTAAAAGAGCACCTACTGCATGGTAGGCAGTGTTTTGTATGCTGTAGATTCTGCTCTGACAAATCCAAGTGTGAGCACTCTTGAGTCTGTGTTACAGTGAAGGCAGACAGACACCAACCAACTCCATGGATAATTTCAGATGAAGCTACAGTGAAAATGAGGCAGGTTCTGAGAGATAGTTCATTATGTCAGAGAAGGGGAGCTGCTGACATACAGTAGTCAGGGAAGTCCTCTCTGATACCCAGTCATGGGCTGGGCCTCTGAAGGAGTCCTCTTGGTCTTTAAAGCATCCTGCATGACTGTCTACTTATTGTCCTGTCCACTTCTACCCCTGCTCCATGTCACCATCGTCTCTCACAGGGACTACAGGAGTAGTCCAAAGGATCTTAAAAAAAAAAAAAAAAAAAATATATATATATATATATATATATATATATATATATATATATCAGGCTGTGTCACTTCTCTACTTAAAATGTAATAATGACTTCATTTTAGAGTTTGAATAAATTCCCAACTATCCAGCAAGACCCGTAAGACCATTCATAATGTGTTTCTGCTGAACCTTCTGCCTTTATCTCAATAATAAAATTAATTATCCTCATTGTTCGTAGTCTACATGAACTTTCTTTATGTGTTCAGAAATACGTCAAGCTTATTCTTACCTCAATCCCTTTGTATTTTCTGTTTCCTCAGCCTGGAATACTTTATTCGCATACCTTCTGTGGCTGGTCCCAAAAGTACTAGGATCCAAGACCTGAAATGTGAATATGGTCTGGAGGAGCAATGTGTGTAGTCAGGGTGCTTGGAGGTCTTGTTTTCAGAGATCTCTTACAATTCCAGTACTAACCATGTAGTCTGCATTGTTGCCTGGACACTGTCATATGACCCTTATTTATCATTTTTGTAGTAAGATCAGTATATAAAATTACCTCAGATTTACATGTGTTTTTCTCCCTCTCATATTAGAATATAAATCTTTTGTGGTAAATGCGAATTTATGACTTGGCAAAACAATTTGCCTATTTCTAAGAAAATCAGTTGCATGTGGTAGCCTTGCATAGGGATGAATTAAATGAAGTTTCTTTTAAGTTTCTAGGATATGATTTAATAAATGTAATGGATATGTGTGTTAGGCACCTGCAACTCAAAAGAAGAGAAGTTTACTAAATTCACAGTTTCAAGAGTTCAGTCTGTGGTCAGCTGGTTCAAAGGCAAGAACGTCATGTCAGAAGCTTTTGGCATAGCAAAGCTGCTCAGTTTATGGAGGCCAGAAAGCAGAGCATGCGTGTAGCAACAAAGAGGAGCCAGATAGCTCAGAGGAGTCCTTGGGGTCCCACCTCCACAGCCAACCCAGGCCCACTCAGATGTGTGCTTTACTAATCCCCTCTGTAGCTCTCCTGCCAATCAAGTTGACAATTTAAGACACTACACAGTAAGACAGATTTCTTCTCATATGTAACTTTTAAAATGTTGGCCTGGGCTTGGCAAATCTTATTTTTAAAGATCTAATGGAATATAAATATTTAATTATTAACCATGGAATTTAAGTTGTATCTCTCTGTAATGGACTATAACCCTGTTTTGACAGACTTTTGATGTTTGGTTACTGGTATGTCTCCAGGGCCTTGGTGCCTGTTATATGGCAATTGTGTTTTATTATTTAATGAACATACAAAATGGTCTATGAACATGCACAACTGTGGGAATTTATATACTAGAGCCCAAAGTTGGAAAGACCCATAATAAAATTTCCTACATTCTTTTTTGATGTGTCTAGATACATGGTCTATCTTCACTTAATATCTTATCTCTCTCTTCTGAGAAGTGTCTTTTCCTCCTTCACGTAATCTCTGATTGGTGAATCTATCCTATGGAAAAAATTAAGTGTTCTAGAGTTCAATTCTGAAACTAACAATTCCTTTAAAATATAAAAGTCATGTTTCTCTGACTGGCTGAGGTCTGGTCAGAAGTTGACTGTTCTTACCTGCCTTTCAACCCTTACCAGTTGAGGGGGGAGGTATTTGGTGTTTTATTTTTGTTAACCAGCTGTCTCATCTTTTGGAATATTCACGGGTATCCTGGAACTAGCTCTTCCTAGCCTACAAGAGCCAATTGAGTACCTTTCTTCTCAAATCCACAGTCAGCAACCTCATGTCACTTGAAATGGATACAATTTAGACCATAATGTTAGGCAAAATAAATCAGACACACAAGCTGAAATAGCACAAGCTTTCTCTTATATGAGAAACCCAAAACATAAGTAAATTACAGGGAAGCATAGAAGAGAATAGGAAACAGGGAGATCGATCAACTGAAAAGGGAAAGGGGCCGAGAGATGTGGGAGGAGAGGGGAATGAAAAGGCAGTGAGATGTGTTATCTATGTGATGTGATCATTATGGGCTGCAGACATGAAATTTGAAATAAGGAATTAGTGCTGGCATAGAAGTCATACCATAAAAATCTCCAGACGCTGTATGCCAAGCTTTTACAACCTCGTTGTCAAACTCACCACTGTGTGTATCTGAGAGGATGTTGGGCTTAGTATAGGTGCTTTGACTCTAGTCCTTGTCTTGCACTGTGAGTTATGGAAAAAGTTGGACTTTAGACTCTGTTGCCAGCTTCTTTTCTCTATGACTATTGGAAAAAGCTGGTTTCTTGGAGCCTTTTTTTTTTTTTTTTTTACCAAGAATGGAACTCAGGACCTTGTGCTTGCCAGGCAGGTGCTTGTGCCACTGAACTATATTCTTAGGCTAGGAGTCTTATTTATAAAATATACTTTTGTAAAAAAAAATTAGAAGGAAGTAATATCCTTGCACAATACCCCACACATTTATAAGACTTTGAATACTGATGTCTGTTTCCTTTTCAATTGTGAGATAGTGGGATAGGGTAAAGTTAGATATTCATGAAGCTCTTTTATAAGGGCATAGGCAAATGTGCTTAACTATAGCCTAAATAACTATTCATAGGCCCAGTTGGGTGTATTTATTCCGGCTCATTTCTGAATCATCTGTGATCCAGAAGAGGCTACTTCCCATCTGTGGCACGGTGTTAACTGAGAACGTGGAGCAAGGGTAAAAGACAGCAGAAAGAGGATCAAACACTCTGACGTAATTATCTCAAACTGAATTTAGGCAGTCAGAGGTAAAATAATATCTCCAATGTGGTTATGTTCTTTAATGTTATATCTTATCTTAAGAAATAAATGGACTGAGAAAAGGTGGAACTTAAGTAACTTGGAACATTAAGCAGCATTGAATTGAGGGAGCACTCAATTTGAGGAAAGCATTAGTGGCAGGGCTGGGCTCTGTGACATGAATACTTGCATTTTTCCCAGAGAGAACAGAAAAGACATCAGAAGATGTATGCATTTAAAAATTATGTTAGATTTTATTTGTAGAGGAAGGAGATTGATGTTTAAGTAAACTATGGGTAATTCTAGTTCTCTGATGTATGTGTAAACTATAGAAAGAAGCTTCTTGTGTGGTTTCAATAAAATTTTTATTATATATCTACCAAAGTATTAAAAATAATTTTCACAGCAGCAGTAGAAAAGTAGATAAATCCTTAGTCTTATTCTACCTGCTTTTTCAAAATTTAAGTTGGTTATGTTGACACTGCAAAATGATATTTCTATCTTTGATATTAGAATGAAGACTGTATATAAAAGGATGCACTTACATATAGATATTTCACTTATTAAATGAAGATAATAAATGAAATGTAAGAGAAACTTCTTGTGCGTTTTCAGTACAATTTTTATTATATACCTACTAAAATATTAGATAGTTTTCATAGCATTAGTAGAAAAGTAGGTAATGTGCTTAGTTTCATGCTTCCTGCTTTTTTTAAAAAACATAAATGGTTTATGTTAAAACTGCAAAATGATGGCTCCATTCTTGATATGAGAATGAAAACTATATATAAAGGGATGCATTTACAAACTATCTCAGAGATTTTTTAAAAATCAAAAATTGGTTTTTGTAATGCACAAATTAAAAGTAACAATCAAAAAATGCAGAGGAATGTTGTTATTAGTAAATTGAGTGGATGTTCCTACAAAACACTTGTAAATATTTACTCTGAGCCCAATTCTTTCTATCAACTTTAGCATCAAGAATGCTACAAGCAAGGCCGGCCTGAACTACATAGTGCGACCCTGCCTCAAAAAACCAAGGCTGGAAATAAAAAGAATGCTACAAGCATGAAAAAGAAACATAGTTTTTAGTTTATGAATCTCACATGCACGATGGACTTACAAAATTTTTACAAATACAGGTAACATAAAAATGCAATGTGATTAGAGAGTAGAAGAGTGTGGAAGTGTTGTGAGAATTTAGAGAGTAAAGCAATTTCATTCTGGCCACTGAAACCTGTAGTGATATGTCCACGGGGCTTTTTAAGATGGGGAAAATTCTACCAGTTTACAGGAAAGGGAGGCTTTTTCTTCAGCATAGGAGGAAATGTAAGTGAGGTATAGGAAAAATTGGATACAATCATATTGTAGTAATTTATTTTGGCTAAATTTCAGGGAGTAACAATAAGCGTGGTGGGGAATGACTAGACAGTGTGGACTCTGACAGTCATCAAAGGATGATACAGTCGCTGAGGGATTTGGACCTTGGATGCAGCATGAGAACTCCAAGGAAGGTTTTGTACTGTGGATGGACTGGCATGACTAAAGAGTACTAGATAAGACAGTGGGAAATATACTGGCAAGCCTAATAGGTAGAAATAATGGGAGACAGAAGATTAAGAGGTGGCATGAGAGGCACTGCTGATACAAAAGAAATAAATTAGCAGTTAAGGATGAAGACGGAAAAAGCATTTACCTGTGTGTAGCTGAGATCCAGTGCACCAGTACTCAGATATTCTAGTTGATGAGGACACGGTGTTGCAAAGCAAGTCTCTCCATATGTGCAATGGAAATAATGATGCATACCAGGGGTGCTGTGAAATTAAATGAGATTGTATACATGAAATGGATTTGTTAATTAAAACACTCTGAAGAAATGGATAGTATTATTGGTTTTATTATGAAGCAACATAGTAACATGGATAGAAAAATAGTACCATTCCATGAATAGATATGTGGAAAGAAAAAAAATATATGGAGGAATTCATGATTTTAATTTTAGGAAGACCATGATGAAAATGTTGTATCAGTGTGGGTCATAATAGGAAAAAAAAGAGTTGCTCAAGGAAGATTTGTTTTCAAATTATTAAAGTGTCAGTAAGATGTGCGCGAAACACAAAGGGCACTTACAGGAACCCAGGCAGGAGTAGGAACCCACCTGCCTCAACCCTTAAACTGAATGAGAGGAGGAGAGAAGGAAGAGGGTTCTGCATAGCTAAGCATCCCGAAGGAAGTCAAGAGTAACAGTCAGTCAGAGGCAGCCTCACAGGGAGTGAACCAGAGGACAAGAAAATTGAATGTTTCTCTCTTTCTTTTCCTTGGTAGCCAGCTGAAATTCTTCACTGGCTGAAGCAAAAAGGTGCTGAACAGTGTGAGCACTGTTGGATGTAATCTATACCCGTGGGCCTCCTGGGACAGAGCCAGCTGGAGAATAAACCTGGATAGCAAAGCAGGTATCTGGCACAAACACCAGTCAGGAGATCTAATAGGTACATGGACACAGGATTCTTCAGTTTCAGAATTCATAAGCACTGGTGGCACTAACAATTCATTACTCAGAATCTATTTATGAATTAGTAACTCCAGGCATTTTCAAAGATCACTAGAAGCATCTTTGAAGGAACTTTAGATCATGTTGGGTATTCTGCATTTAATGAAGTTTATAGAGACTCATAGTAAAATGGTTTTGGAATTAGTTTCTCATCTACTTGGCCAGAAAAGGGAACTATTTGTACTGGACAAACGAGAAACAAAATAGACTCCAGGGTACTTACTTGCTAAAAAAGAATGTATTGGTAAGATAACTGTGAAAGCAGATTAAAATAAAAGTTCTATTCTTATTTAAAATGTGGCATTTAGGGAGCGAAACATAATTTCTGTCAGAAAATCAAACAAAAGTGTGATTCTCCTTAACTTAGAAATCATGGGTCAGTGAACTTACATGGAAGAACATCTAGCATAAAAACATACCAATTCCTTCAGATTCGATTTCAGGATAATTTTGTCTCTACAAATCTGTATATCTAGACACATATACCTAAAAAATAAAAAAGTTTTTAGTGTGTCATGTATTGTTCACTATTTAAAAATATAAACTGAAATTTTTATTTAGAGTGTGTGAATTTAGTTTATGATGATATCTAGAATTTTAAAAAATGATATGGTTGCTCCAGCAGATGTTTCCTTTATGCAATCACCTCTACTTTGGATTTTTCCACTAGATTTCTTGGTAAATTTCTTAATATTAGCATAGAGATAAATTTAAGCAACAATACAGCTGTGTCCCTTGGCTTCCAGGAGTTCTTCTTTCAATTTTGTCATTATTTTCCTTATCCAACTATCATGTCTTTGTTTATGCTGTCTCCAGTTGTATTCCAAGGATTTTCACTTTAAAAAATGAGTACAGAGTGTTTAGAAAGAAGCAAATTATTTTATACAAATTTTACTACATAGTGCTATTGGATAATTTCAAAATAATTTAGGATGAGAATAATAGGGCCTAGTATTCTCAATCAATTATTTTGTAACACAAGTCCAGCAACACTAATGTCCATGAGGTATATTTTACTTTTCCTAATATGCCACGATTTTTATACCTATAATTCTTTATACATTATTGAAGAGGGCTAAATTTAATTTTAGATCCTGTGAACTTAGAGTATCAGTAGACATAGATGTATAACTTTTTATAGTGCAATTCATGGTGCATGGTAGACACTCAAAAACATCATACCGTATTAAATGATGAATGTCCACACATTTGTGAAAATATAATTTATTGTTATGCAGTTCAAATAGAGTAGACAGAGTTGACTGTAACAGAAAAAATGGAATAAACTCGTTTAATTTAGAAAGTCAGATCTAACAATTGTTGAAATATTTTCAAATCAAACTTTGTCAGAAAACATGCAGACATAGCAATATAGCAAGAGGTGGTGGGAGGGTACTTACTGTATTTTCTACAATTCTGTATGGAATGTGCTTTTATTATTTGTTTTACAGTATTAACTTTATGATTTTTTCCTCATAATTCTTAAATTACTGTTGCTCTGCACTTTCGCAATATAGCGTATACCTTCTTCTAACCTATTGATTGTCCATCGACAAGAAAGAAATGTAATATTAAAAACATGAAACTATGCCAACTAAAGCCAATTCTTGAATGAGTAGTTCCTGGAATGAAGTGACTTTATTGTCTTTAAAAAAAAAAAACAAAAAACCAAAGATTATATTCTCTGTGTTCTGTCTTCCCTCATCATTTTGAAGTACAGAATTTGTTTATCTTTTCTTTTGGCTGGCTAATTTTGCATATAAAGATTATATTAGAAAGGAAAGAGTTCTTGAATATTCTCGAGATTAAAAATGCATGATAGTAAATTAACTTGCTCAATTAATTCCCCATTTTCCTCTATCCTTAACTCTTGTCAGCCAACATTACATTCTTAATTCAAAATTTAAAATAATTTTTGGAAAAATTGCTCAGCTGGGACTAGTTATTAGACTTCAGGCAAATCTTTGAAAAGAATAAAATAAAGCCCAGAGAACTAGTTGAAGTGAAAAATTTGCTAGACAGTAACTGGTAATATTTTTAATCCTGATAAAATTGTAATCTGATTTTTTTTAATCAATGCAAAATGTGTACTTTAAGAACTCTGCATATCTCAATACTTGTTAGGAAAAATAGGGGCTACCTGACTTTTTGCATACTTAATGGTAGTTGGAGCTGCTTTTGGTAATTAAAGAAACAATTTTGTGTGTATCTTAATCTGTGACATGTAAGCATGATAATATTGTGAAAATTATATTTTAGGAAATTTTGTACATTTTCCCTTATCATATTCAAATGCTGAAATATATATAAATGAAATTCTGACTGTTGTACAAAATTGCACATAAATTTCTGCACCTTGCATAAAATCATAACATTGAAAGATGCTGGTAGAGGAAATTACTAATACAGGGATATTTCTGATAAGTCATTTGAGCTGCAGAGCTCAAAGAAGTGAATTTGTCTTTAATAGTAATCACAACAAACTACTCAGAAGCAATATCAGGTTTTGCTTGAAAGCTAAAATAAAAAGTAATATGTTAAGGTGCTTTTTAATTTCACCATTCATTATGAATATATCACTGACTCATTAAGTGCTTAGTGTTAAATATTTGAATGAAATTATCAAGGAAGTTATAATCTAAAAGACAAAAACAATATTAGGGAACAAGTTACTTACTAATACCTAAATACCTAGGCTTCTTTTCATAATAGCACTTGGCGAGAAAACAAAACTTAATTTACAGGGAGATCATAATGCACATCCATTCAAAAAAGTAGAGTTAGCTCTTCAGCATTAAAATGCCAACTCTGGTGTTGGTTTAGTCAAATCTTTCACACATTTTCTAACCTGTGCAGAAATATATTCTAAACTGACAGAAGACATAGTTCTGTGAAAATGACAACACAATGCTTGCTGTAATTGCTATTAAATGATGCAGCTTTTGTGGTACTTTGTCAGTATTGACGCTTTGCAGTAACGATGCTTGTTAAGAAGTACGTATAATTTTCTTTCTGTCAGTGAGTTAATATCACGAAAGATTAAAAAGTTAGAGACCCTGAACTGTTTCTTAGCTATAATTAATACAGTGATAAAACACTTTGAAGATTTATTTTTATAATACAGTGCCAAATATATTGACTTGATAAGTAGAGGTAACATGATGAATTTAATCAAGGTTTTAGAATTAAACTTTTTAAATCCTCAAACAGATATCATATTACACATACACACACTACATAAAATCAATTTTGTGAATTGTTGGTGAATAAAATAGAGATTCTATTATTTTAGTAACTTGGTGAAAATTTAAGTCCCATGCAACTTTAAAATGAAGGAGGCTTATGTGTTCAGGAACCATTCAAAGCAGTGTTACACTACCGCGTTACTCAAGATTATTTTGGCATTATATCTGTAACAATTATGAACTCATAGAACACATCTTGGATGTAGAAAACATAAGATGTTTCTATTCAAAATTGGTCCACTTTTCTTCTTCTTCTTCTTCTTTTTTTTTTTTTTTTTTTTTGGTACCGGGGATTGAACTCACAAGCTTGCGCCTGCCAGGCAGGCACTTAGGCCACTGAGCTAAATCCCCGGCCCTATTTTCTGAGACAGGGTCTCACTATGCAGTTCAGGATGGCCTTGAACTCACTTTGTAGCCCAGGTTGGTCTCGGACTCACAAGGATTCTCCTGCCTCAGCCTCCCGAGAGATGGGATTAAAGGAGTGCACCACCATGCCCAGGTTCCAGGTTTCTTTGATAATCCCATTTTCACTGCTGGTAGGAACTGTTGACATTCGTCACTTCAAGTCCTCTCATTTTCTTTTGATTTATAAGTTATTTGGAATAAATACTTAATGTATTCATTTTACTTTTAATATTCACTTTCTTTTTTTTCCCCCGACACCGGGGATTGAACTCACAACTTCATGCCTGCCAGACAGGCGCTTAAGCCACCGAACCAAACTCCTGGCCCTAGCTTTTTTGAGGCAGGGTCGCATTATATAGCTCAGGTTGGCCTTGCACTCACACTGTAGCCCAAGCCACCTCAAACTCACAACACTCCTGCTACCTCAGCCTCCAGAGTGCTGGGATTAAAGGCGTGTGACACCACGCCCGGCTTAATATTCACTTTTATTCTGTCTTCTCTTATTCAATTTTTATGTCTGGATGGCATCCAAAGACAAGTAGAGTTTATGTGATATTTTGAACTACCAAGATGTATGTAAAACTAAGAAAGATACTTTGTATTTCTCTGTCTACCCCTTTTTATGGAGGAGGTTTCTATTCTACTCCTGAGAGAAAATTCCTGGATTCCTAGTACCTTCCACTCACTCTTAGAAAATAAAACACTTTTGAAGAAGTGAAGTGAGAAACACAAGTTCAATTTTATACTTAGAATAAATAGCTGGTCCTATATTTCTGCTTCTGTGTTGCATTATACTTTGACCTCTATTTCTTATCTTTCTGTTGGTAGTGCTTCCAGAATTAAAGAGAAGTGGGAGGAAGAGGAAGAGAAAAAGTGAGAAAGAGAGGAAAGGGAGAGGAAGGAGGAGGAGGAGGAGGAGAAAGATAAGAAGGAGGAGGAAGAGGAATAAAGGGAGAGGAGGAAGAGAGAGCCCAAACCCAATGACCCAATGTCAGGTGCTTGGAGGGAGATTTGTTCTCCTAGGAGGAGTTTGTGGTATTACCAGACTTCATCAGTTGGGAGACCTACTTTGATTCCAGCAAATCATTCATTCGTCACTGACTTGGTACTTTTCTGCCTGTGTAACCCTGCAGATCAGAAAGTAACCACTAGCGTCTGATAGCTCAGGTTTGATCACCCCTCTTAGTAACCCATGGCAAGGGTCCCAGGTACTGTCACACTGGCATTCTCATGTGTGGGAACAATCCTCATAGATGGAAGGTACTCATGCAGATCTTGACACAACAAAACCTGGGAAAATAGGCCAAGCCCATTATTATAACAACTCATCTCTAACTGCAACCTGAGTAACTAAACTGTTTATTCTTCTCCCTTGAGATTTCTGCACATAAAACAATCCTCTCTTTTCTCTGAGGCTGGGACACATGTTAAAATCTTTGGAACATCCAACTGAAAGCTGAAATTAGAACAGGTAATCTTGGTCTCTTTTCTCCTTGGATGTGAGGAAGGTACTAAAAACACAACAGCAGCTCTCCCCATAACGTTTTTCAGAGCACACAAATCTCCAGTAATCTAATGAAAATAGATTTTCCTATGTTTTTCTAAGCACCTTCTTAGAAACTTCAGGATGTGGTTTATCTAATTCTCTTGGCAACAAAGCATCTATTATCTTCATCCAGGTTGCAAGTCAAACAGGAAGAATCCCGTGTTAATACTCTGTTGTAACACTAACGTGTCGTTGTAGCAGCACAAGGAAAAAACACTGCACTATCGGTCCTCACTGGGCCCTGATCCTTCAAGCGAGACTATGGACACCATCGCCTTCTGCACCTGTCTGTCCTCCCTGCTGTGCCTCCTGTTCTGAACTCTCGCTGTGTCCTGAACTAAGTGTTCTCCTGGCTTCCCAGTCCTACTCTCATTTCTGCAACTCTTCACCGAGAGTTCAAAAGTCAACCCATAGGCCACAGGAATAGATGGGGTAGATGACCACTGCAAATCATGATTTTTAAAAACTCCCTTTTTAACCCTTTCTCTTTTTCTTCCCATCTTTTCAAATATTGTATTCCTATATTTTCTTGAAGGAAAAATTTAGCATATAACATTCATTTTCATTCTTATCTGATTGCTTGGTTTCATTAACAAAAAGAATTGCAAATCAGTCAGTTCTCTCTTGAATTTAGATGTTCTCTGCTTATAGACATTTGTGATTAGTTTGACTCAAAGCCATATGTTCAATTTTGCTTCCCAAAAATATTGATTATTAGGGTTGTGAAGTTCAGTGTTTACAGTAGCTAAAATAAAACGATTAATGGTGATTGTGCATTGTATGAATTTTCTAATATTACATCACTTTATTCTACTGACATTGGTTTACTGAAATAACCATCAGAATGTCACATATATTTTTAGGCATTTTAAATAATTAGAATATTAAATGATATGCTTAAAGTGATATGGAAACAATTGTATCACCCATTATTGAGTGGAAAGAGTAGGCAAGCAACTAATGAAGATTAGTTATGACTCTATCAAATTCTTACATTATTAATTTATTTTTGTTTATGTTTTGTTGTTTTCTAATTTTGCTAATATAACCAGATAAGAATATTAGAAAATTAATTAGAATCCTACAGATTTACCTTTCCATTCACTACATTACATGTTACAAGGAAATTGAAAGTTCAAAAATGTTTTAGAAGTCAGATTCCCCTAAAAAGTTTCTACAGTGTAATAAGAAATTGTTTTATAGCAATCATTGGTGCTGGTTACTCATGGTGCAGTGTAATGGACCATTTTCTGTAAGAACAGAACATATGTTTTCACCTCAATAGCAAAAAATTTCAGTAGAATACACATTGCTCATTTAATTGAAAAAGAATGTAGAATTGATTCTTGCCAGCTTTAAAGACTTGATTAAGAGAGATAATATTTAATTACCACTAATTATACCAGTGAGCAGAATGATGTACAAATTAATAAGAAAACTTCACTGTTTGCATATTTAAAAGGTATTAGTTCATGGTATATTTCCATTGGATAACCTTCTTTTGTTAAGTTTTAATAAAGACTTGGACAATTAAAGGAAGTTGATATTTAACTTTTACCCCTTGAATGATTTAATTATCCAATATTAATGAAAAATCTCTCATTAGATAAAGAGGTAGGATAAATTTTCCACTCTTTCTCAGAAAACCTATCCTACATTCCTTTGGAAAATCGCACATGATTCTCCATTCAATTTATCAAATTAAATAATATTATTTAAGTATAGTACTGTATCTCATGGCTTTCTATCAGTGAACATTAATGCCTAGTAGTTTTTGGTATAAAATCAAAGTGTGGAAAGAAACTTTGGAAATTCACATACTCAAATTTATACAAGATGGATACTTTCCTGGGAGAGAACCATCCCCCAATTTCTCTGCTATGGCTTCATAGTCGTTCAAGTTTTTGTGTCTTTCTAAAAGTATTTTACTATCTCTGTGTAAATTTCTATGGACAGGCAAAAGGAATCATTGATGCAACTTAGTGAAAGTATAAAATGCTCAGTTTTAAATAATTAGTAAATGTAATGGAAAATAAGTATAACTGGGAAGAATTTAAAATGAATGAATATTGATAATAAATATTTTTTTAAAAACTACTGTAATGTATATAGTTTTGAAAAGTTATTCAGAATTTTAAAAGTAGAAAAAATTTTATTAAAATAGAAAATTTGTTTATTAGTGAAGTAGGATATCATAGTTACTTTTCTCTCCTTGCTGAGGCAAAACACCTGACACCCAAAATTAGGGAAGGAAAGATTTGTTTCTTACAGTCTTGGAGGTTTTAGTCCATACTCAGCTGGCTCCAAGGCAGCGTGGTGGGACGGGGCAGCCACAAAACCTCAAGGCATGAACCAGCAAGAGAGAGAAGACATGCCTTCTTCCTGCCCTTACACTGTATGTCAGCTCCACCCCTGGGCCTGTGCAGCACTCACATCAACAATCCCAGTGCTAGACAACAAACCAATCACGAACGCTAGACTCAGCCACATCCATGCCATGATTACATGAGGCTTGGTGGGGCCATAGGAACATAACTATAATATAGGATAAAAAGCATAAGTGCACAGAGATACTTCATTTTATTATCTGTTTGATAGAGCATAGTAAAGCTACTATTACTAGTCCATGGGTGGAAAGAAAGAAATAATGATTGAATAAGAAATTTCTGTAAACTATTAAATATAACTATGAAAACTGCATGAAAATGAAGATAGTACAGTATATGAACCAAAATTATATAAGTATAGAATAAAATGGTGCATCTTCTATCCAATCTATGTGTGTATGCATCTCCATGTGACATTTATCATAGTGAACATGGTGAAAGGTAGATATGCAACTAAAAGAATCTACTGAGACTTACCTATTTGCTTTTGTAGTCAGGTACTTCCTTTTAGAAAACTATGACTTTAATTTAATAAAAATAAAACTTTCTATCTTTGAGAGAGAAATATAAGCAAAAATTTTCTGCCTGTTTCTTTCTAGTACTTCTTTCTGTACAGGTCCTTGGACTGTTATAGGGTTTGGAGCAACTTTATAACATCTGATTTATATTTTGTTTCTTGCATTTGGCAAGTGCATTATAACTAGAACTAGAGCCAGAATCTTATTAGTGAAGAGTCTATGCAGTGAAATGTCAACACAGGGCATTTCTTTTGTTTTAATAGACAGTACATTTTGTGACAACATGGTCTATTTGAATAATGTGACATTTGGGGGAAGTTTTAAAATTGATTTTATTCAATTGATATTAATGTTGGGTTAAGACCTGGTATAATAAAGAAAATAGATATGTCATCTCTATTCCTCTTTTAGAGTGGAGGAGTTTGGGCCAGGAGGTCAATGAACACTAAAAGGGTCTTTATATTTAGCATTATGCTACACATTTATCTTATGTGTTTTTGGAGAACACTTGATATGTTTATTTGAAAAGAATGATTGGCAGATAGCAATGTAAGACAGCTGAAGCCATGACAACATATGGATTCAGACAGTTTTATCCTATTAAAATGAAGTAGAATTTCCTTATGCTATTTCCTTATAACTAATCATTTAAAACATGCATGCAGTCATTAAAATAGGTAGTATTATTGCTTTATTCATATATATTTCACACAGTATGTAATTTCACATTAATGGAGTAATGTAAATGTGCTAATTGGAAAGGCTTGAGAAAAAATTTTGAACAAAAGAATTGAAAATTATTAACTTTTTCATCCTGTTTCATTATTTTATCCTTCTGAGAGTACTAAGCCCTGAATCAAACTGTCCTTGTCATCTTATTCCAGAATTCTTCTCTATCTTACCACTTCCATATTGTGCGGCTCTCATTGAGGGCCCAGTATTTTATACAACATCATAAAGCTATAACAGCTTTGCTTGAATTATTGAATAAAAAATAGCTATTTTACCTTATGGAGGAATTCAAGGTCTTTCTTCACTGTCCGGGAAATAGATAGAAATAATATTGGTTAAAACAGAAGGTAAAGAAATAGATTGATAATACGCCAATCATGTGAAGTTGAAGTTATCACATGGCTATTGTTTAAATATTTACACACTAATGTAGAAATACAGGCTGTTTGTAGCCCAGATGATGCATTCTCAAGTTCCGCAAAATCATTCATGTCCTGACTTGCCTCCCACTCTGCTGAGAATGTCAACATCCACATTTTAGGACTCATGTTTTCTTTTCATGCTCCTCACCAACATGACATTTCTTTGTATCATTTTTCCTTTTTTTTTTTTTTTGTTTTCTATAAGAAGAGGAAAGAAAAGTTTCCAAGGATAATAATCCCTTCTGAGATCATTTATGTTTTTGTTTCCTGTCTTTCATGACATTGGTGAAGGGGAGAGAGTTGAGCTATGGAGTTAGGGAATACTTTAAGTCCTGGGTATGTTATACTGCAGATGTTATTTATTCTGTTCATTTATAAATGAAGACAAATCATTAAGCCTTGGTATTTAATTTTTAACTTGTATGTTAAAGATTCTTTGCGGCACAGTCATCTGAAAAAATGTCCGCCCTTCCCCCATATTTTTAGCCAAATCACTTGTAAAACTGTTAAAGGGAAAGGATAAAGGTAAGATAAATGGTTACTAACTGAATTTCTTTTTGGAAATTAAAAATAATTAGCAGTACCAATTATAGTATTTGCTGTGATAATTGCTCAGAATAGTGACTATAATAATACTGTAATGCATTATGTTTTTAAAATCATGAAACCAGTGTATTTTTTAAAGATTTTTTAGTTTTAAAAAAACAAAACATAAAAAGGGTAGAAATAATACAGTATTAAAAAAAAAGTAAGAACTCAACACTAGTTAGCATATTGCATATTGTTATCTTAGAAGTAGTTGTTCAAATTACAAGATCTAGGCATAAAAAATGATCAAACAATGACAACAAAAACTATTCTTTTTGAAGAAATAACAGTATTAGTAGTATAGTTATCTGTGTTGCACACTTACACATACATAGAGTTGTATGTGTATACCTACATATATATAATCTTTTCCTATCTTCCATTCCTCCTTACCCCTATCACAGTTGTTCTTTAATTTTGAGTACTTTTTTTCCTTTAATTCTTATATCTATTGCACATGTTGGATCTTATTACTCTTTCAGTTTTTTATTATTATTTATGTTTTACACTTGGGAGACAATACGATATTTACAAATGTGACTCTGATTTATTTCACTTATGGGTATAGTCTCCAGTTTCCTCCATTTACCTATGAAAGCCTCAAGATCATCCTTTTTTATAGCTCAGTAGTATTCCATTGTGTAAAAATACCACATCTTTTTCATCCATTCTGCAGATGATGGGCATTTTGGTTGTTTCCAAGATTCAGCCATCACAAATTGTGCTGCTATAAGCATGGGTACACATATATTGCTGTGACATGACATTTTCAATTTTTCTGGGAAAATACCCAGAGGAAGAATAGCTGGATTGAATGGGGCTTCCAATCCTAGTTTTCTTAGGAATCTCCACACTGATTTCCACAGTGGCCGCAACAGTCTACACTCTCACCAACAGTGGAAAAGTGTTATTTTTTCTCCACAACCGCACCAACATTTGGTGTCAGTTGATTTCTTGATGGCAGCCATTCTTTCTGGAGTGAGATGGAATCACAGTGTTGCTTTACTTTCCATTTCTCGAATGACCAGTGATGTTGAGCATTTATTTATGTATTTATTTGCCATTTGTATTTCTTCCTCTGAGAAATACAAGTTCATCTCAGATGCCCATTTTTGGATTGGGTCTTTGAATTTGAGAGGTCTGATGTTTTTCAATTCTTTGTATGTTCTGGATATAAGTCCTTTGTCTGAGGGACAGTTGGCTAAAATTCTTTCCCATTCTGTGGGTTTTCTTTTCACTTTATTGGTGATTTCTTTTGAAGTGCAAAAGCTTTTTAATAAGATATGATCCCAGTTGTTGATTCTTTGAAGTACTTCCCAAGTGCTTTGCATTTTTTTCATGAACTCTTTGCCTACCCCTATGTCTTCAAGATTTCTACCAACCTTGTCTTTCAGTAGATTTAGTGTTTTTATTTTATATTTATATCTTTGACCCATTTTGACTTTAGTTTAGTGCATGGTAATAAACATGGGTCTAGTTTCAGTCTTTGGCATGTGAAAGCCAATTTTCCAGCACCATTTATTAAAGGAATGTTTTCTCTAGACTTGTAAGGTATGTTAATGGTATTTTGATTGGGATTGTATTAAATCTATATAATAGTTTTGGGAGTATGGACATTTTCACAATGTTTGTTCTTCCTAACCAAGAGCAAGGGATATCTTTCCATTTTCTAACATCCTCTTACATCTCCTTTTTAAGAGTACTATAATTTTCAGTATACAGGTCTTTTACAGGTTTTCATTAGGTTGATTCCTAAGTATTTTATTGTTTTGGATGCTATTCTGAAAGGTGTCATTTCCATAATTTCTCTCTCAGTGAGTTTGTTGTTTGTGTACAGGAATGCTATTGATTTTTGAGTGTTGTCTTTGTATCCAGCTACACTACTGAATTTGTTTATAAACTTTAGTAGCCTTTTGATGGAGTTTTTAGGGTCTTCTATGTAGAGTATCATGTCATCTGCAAATAGTGATAATTTAACTTCTTCCTTTACTGTCCTTATTCCTTTTATTTCTCTCTCTTGTCTGATTGCTCTGGCTAATGTTTCCAGAACTATATTCAATAGGAGTGGTGATAGTGGACATCCTTGTCTTGTTTCTGATTTTAGTGTGAATGTTTTCAGTTTTTGTCTATTTAGTATAATGTTGGTTGTTGGTTTCTCGTATGTGACGTTTATCAGATTGAGGTAGATACCATCTATTCCAAATTTCTATAGGGTTTTTTCTTTATCATGAACAAGTGTTGGATTTTATCAAAGGCTTTTTGTGTGTCTGTTGAGATGATCATGTGCTTTTTGTCTTTAACTCTGTTGATGTGGTGAATTACATTTATTGATTGTGTATGTTAAACCATTCCTGAGTTCCTGGGATAAATCCCACTTGGCCATAATATATAATCTTCTTGATGATTTGCTGCATTCTATTTGCCAGTATTATATTAAGAATCTTTGCATCAATGTTCATTATGGAGATTGGCCTATAGTTCTCCTTTTTGGTTGGGTCTTTCTCTGGTTTTGGTATCAGAATATTACTTGTCTGCAAGAATGAGTTAGGAAGGATTGCTTCCCTTTCAGTTTCATTGAAGAGTTTGAGGAGTATTGGCATTAAACCTTCGCTAAATTTCTTGTAGAATTCTGCTGTGAATCCATCAGGACCTGGGCTTTTTTTTGTTGGTAAGTTTTTAATCACATTTTCAATTTCAGTAGCTGATCTTGGGTTATTCAAAATTGTTACATCTTCTTGAGTCAGCTTTGGCAATTTATTTTTCTAGGAATTTGTCCATTTCCTCTGTGTTTTCCACCCTATGTGAGTAAATGTTTTCAAAGTAGGTATTCACGATCTTCTGAATTTCCATGGCATCTGTAGTAATTTCTCCCTTTTCATTCCTTATTGCATGAATTTGAGTTTTTTCTTTCTTTTTCTTGATAAGGTTGGCTAGAGGCTTATCAATTTTGTTTATTCTCTCAAAGAACCAGCTCTTTGATTCATTAATTCTTTGTATTATTTTCTTAGTCTCAATTGCATTAATTTCTGCTCTGATCCTTATAATTTCCTCTCTTTTACAAACTTTGGGTTTGACTTGCTCTTCTTTTTCTAGAAGCTTGAGGTGTAGCATTAGGTTGTTTATTTGTGCTCATTCTGTTTCCTTGATGTGACAATTTATTGCTATATATTTCCCTCTTAGGACCATTTTCAATGAGTCCAGCAAGTTTTGGTATGTTGTATCTGCACTTTCATTGAATTTTAGGTATTGTTTAATTTCTTATTTAATTCATCTGTTACCCATTGGGTTGTTCAAGAGGTTTATTTAATTTCCATGTGTTTATATAGGTTTTGCAGTTTCTTTTGCCATTGAACTCCAATTTGAGTTCACTATGACCAGATAATATACATGGGATAATTTCTATCCCTTTGTATTTACTTAAGAAAATTCTATGGGCTAATATACGGTCTATTTTAGAGAACATCCCTTGTGCTGCTGAGAAAAATGTGTACTCTGACGTCATTGGGTGAAACACTCTGTAATCATCTACTAAGTCCATTTGTTCACAGGTTTGATTTAGTTCTGTGATTTCTTTGCTGACTTTTTGTCTAGATTTATCTTTTTGTGACAATGGGGTATTAAAGTCCCCTGTTACAATTGTGTTATTGTGTATTTGTTTTTTCATGTCTATTATTATTTGTCTTAGATAGTTGAATGCTCTTATATTTGGTGCATATATATTTATGATGTTAGCTCTTCCTCTTGAATTTTTCCCCTAACAAGTATGTAGTGACCTTCTTTATCTCTTTTGATCATTTTTGGCTTGAAGTTTACACTGCCTGCAAACAGAGTAACTACCCATGCTTTTTTCTGGGTTCCTGTCTCATGGAATATTGTTTTCCATCCTTTGACTTTTAGTATATGAGCTTCCTTTTGAGTCATATGTGTTTCTTGTATACAGCATATTGTTGGATCTTGTTTCTTGATCCATTCTGTCAACCTATTTCTTTTAATGGTGAATTGAAGCCATTTACACTATGGATATAACCGATATGTACTGACTCAACTTTGTCATCTTATTTTCCTGTTGTTGGTTTTCTGCTTTTACCCCTTGATTAATTGCTTGCCCTGTCTGTTGGCTTCTTTCTGTTGTAGTCATTTTTCTCTCTCTCTAGTATGTCTTTCTAGGGTTGTTTTGGTAGACATGAATTTCTTCAGTTGTTCTTTGTCATGGAAGTATCTTATTTCTCCATTAAATTTCTAAGAAAGTTTTGCAGGGTACAGCAATCTAGGTTGAAAGTTGTTTTCTTTCAGGGTCTGAAACACCTCATTCCAAGCTCGTCTTGACTTGAGGGTTTATGCTGAGAAGTCTGCCATGATTCTAATAGACTTTCCTTGATAGGTGAGTTGTGTGTTTTTTCTAGTAGCTTTTAGTATTCTGTTTTTATGCTGAATTTCTGGGATCTTATGCATTATGTATCTGGGTGGAGATTTATTTTGGTTATGACTATTTGGTGTTTGGCTGTGTCCTTTGCATTGACCCCTGCATCTTCATTGATGCCTATTAGTGTTATACTGTTTCTCTCTGCATCATCTTGAAGCTGTTCAATTGTCATTTTATGTTGCTATGTTATTTTTAAAAATTGTTTCCTTCCATGATCACTAGCTGCAATCCTGTCCTCAAGGTCAGAAATTCTATTCTCAGCTTCATTCAAATGGTGTAGCCAGCTTTTCAATAGAATTGTTTATTTATTGGATACATTTTTGAATTTGTTTCATGCATTCTACGTCTTTTCTATATTGTTCATTCACAGTTTCCATCATTTTCCCATGCTCCTGTACTTTTTAAAATTGATGTCTTCTCTAGCTATGCTGAGCAACTCCTTTATTAGCATTGTCATTTCTTTCTTTATTTGAGAGATTATTTCTAATCTGATTTCTTCTATAACTCCATGGGTTTGTTTTTCTATTTCACTTGCTATCTTTTCAGAAATTTCAGGTGTATGACTTTTAACATCCTCTGTCAGTGTCTCCTGTACTTGTTCCTGATGGACTGGATGTTTGAGATTGCATTTTGCTTTGTCATTTTCTCCTCTTGGTTTAATAATTGGTCTTTCAATCTTGCTAGTCTCAACTGTCCATAGTGTGTGTCTTAGCATCCTGCTGTGTTTGGTGTTTGTCCAATTGCAGGGAGGACCACTCACCTGAATTTCTCCTGCAGGGCCTGTTGGGTGAGTCCTATATTCTTCCTAGGCTGACTAGCCTATGGTTATTGATATAAGTCAACCCTTAGTTCCTGTTACTACAGCCAATTCAAGCTGTTCCAGCCTACCAGATCTACCTGCCTACAGTGTTCACCTCAACTGAGATCCTACTGTGTCACTGGGTGTCTCATAAGTTCTTTTGATTTCCTCCGAGTTGGGGGAGGCCTTATTGGCACTCACCTCAACCCACCTGGTGTTCTCTGTATGGAGGAAGGATTCATCCACACTCTTACCAGGCTCATCAAGGTCCTACAGCTGGTGGGGAGTTCACTACTGTTCCTGTTTACCCACTGAGGTCCTCTATTTGAGGGGGGAAACTCACCACACTGTCTCAAGCCCACTGAAGTCCTCTGTGTGGGTGAGGTGTTGCTGAGGCTCCCATCTGCCTATCAAGGTTCTGCAGGTGGTAGAAAGTGTCGCTGATTGTCCGTGGACTGCAGCGGTCTTTTGGGTGAGGGGGAAGGGCGACCTATGATTCCGCCACTGTCCTAGGTCAGTGGGGCAAAGAGGAGGGGCAGCCAATGATCCTGTAGCTGTCCCAGGTCCAGGTGGCGAGGAGGAGGGATGGCCAATGATCTTATGGCCGCCCTAGGTCTGGGGGGCGAGGAAGAGCAAAACAGTATATTTAAATACTTTCACCATAAGAAGTATGCACAGTAATGAATATATTAATTAGCCTGATTTAATCATTCCACATTGTAAACATATATCAAAGCATTACATTTTACCAATTACATATATACCTTTTGTCAGCTAAAATTGAAAAGTAAAATAAGTAAAATGTATCTAATTCATGGTAAAAAAGAAATTGATATAATCTTTAAAATGACCCTCAACCATGCACACACACACACACACACACACACACACATATCATATTTAATAATAGTAGAATACAGTATTAAAATATTTCCTAAAATTGTTATAGAAATATATATTGTGTATAGATTCTCTTAGTATATTAGTATTGCCCTTATCAACCTGTCTTAATAGATAATAAAGATACAAAAATAAAAATATCAATATTCAGAAAAGGAACAAAATAAAATAAAGTAAGGTGTCTCCAGAGACACGAGTATAGTATTTTATAGTATTATTTCTTAAGTGTTACTGAGTGCAACTCAGTATTACAGCATTTGCCTCAGAAGAAATGAACCAAGACAACAAAGTTAATAAGTTTGAAAATAAGCAAAATGCGGAGATGAGCCCAGCATTTGGTATTGCATTTTGTATCTTTTGTTTTCCCCTGTACATATGAAGAATCCCCACAGATCCTCTGACTGTTGTTTTGTCCCACCTGCTTCCATTTTGCTTTTAAGGAATGATAACTTCACAGCTAGTTGTACTGTTAATGTTTTCTTGGTTCCTTGAATTTGTTAATGAATTGCTACATGCACACACACATGTGCACACACACATTCAACCCATACTTACGTATAAGGCTATAAGAGTGTTTTACTAAATTCCAAAAGACTTAAACCAGACAGAGTATATTACTTGAACACAGAATAGGAAAAAGTCCATGCCATTGAAGGTTAACCTACATACTTCTGAATATCTGGTACATCAAAAGAGAAATAAAGAAAATTAGGCTTGAATAATAATGAAAATATGGCTTAAATTTATGAAATGCAGCAGTACTTGAAGAGTTCTGAGATCATCAAGGCAATTTAATTTACCATGATTTTATTGTTCACCTACTTTGTTCTTCAGGTAATCTTTGAAGGGTCCGATGAGATTGGGGTAGAGAGCAAAGAAATGTTTTGATTGTGTTGACAATGTTTTGGTTTTACCTCACAAAGCAATCTTTCTCCAGATAACCTATAGAAAAGTGTTTTTCAAACTAGTCTATTTGATGCACGTTTAAATCGTATATAAGGAATTCTTATTTCCAGGGTGTGATGTAACGGAGTGGCAGAGAACTTGTGCAGCATGCCTAAGGCCCTGGGTTTGATTTTCCAACACTAAAAAGGAAGGCAGGGGGCAGGGGTATAGCTCAGCAGCAAAGCCCCTGCCTGGCAAGTGCAAGGTCCTGAGTTTGATTCCTGGTACCCTCCCTCCCAAGAAAGAGAAAATTCTATTTCCAGAAAATATTTGTTTTCTCCATGGTCGGAAACCAGTTTCTTATCTACATTTCTTATCTGTGGTTCCTATGAAAAAAAGTTCAGTGATCGTTCATACATTTTATAATCTCTTAATATTGACCTGGTGTTTTCACATTACCCAGATCTTTTTGTTCTTCATTGGTTACGGAATTATATATTTTCTTTTTTCTTCCTACTTGATTCTTATCTTTTTTTTTTTTTGCAGCACCAGGGATCTAACTCACAACCTCGCGCCTGCCAGACAGGTGCTTAAGCCGCCGAGCCAAACTCCCAGCCCTAGTTTTTTGAGGCAGGGTTGCACTACGTAGCTCAGGCCAGCCGTGTGCTCGCGTTGTAGCCCAAGCTGGCCTCGAACTCACAATGCTCCTCCTACCTCAGCCTCCTGAGTGCTGGGATTAAAGGCGTGCACCACCACGCCCGGCTTTAATTCTTATCTTAATTTCAAAACATCTGCATATGCTCTGATAACACATCAGAAAATACACAAATATGCAAATATTTTCCATCAGAGAAACCAAAACTAGCAAAAATCAAAACCAGGGTCATAAAGATAACTGTTTCAAAAAAATACTGTTATTTTTTGAAGCGTTTATTCTATACAAGACATTTGCCACTTATTTGGGCTTATATTTTTATAAATCACTTAATATTTTGTTGGTAACTCTAAATGGCATTTAGCCTGCCTTACTTTGTCTGAACCCGCCACTTCTGGTTTGTATACGACTTTTTGATAAGTAACAACAACAAAAAAAGGGAATTGAATACAAAGACTATTTAAAATCTTTAATGTATTTTAGGAGAAATATTCCTCTAATAGTAAAGAGAAATGTTAAGAAAATTTCTTTAATATGTGTCTTTATTCAGTGATTTTTCTCATTTAGTCAAGGCTTTCAGTAATGAGTCATATGTTAATAAGCAACTTTATGAACACTAGGGGCTCTCCCTTTTAAAATTTCTTTTAGCCTATGTTATTAGCCCTATTTCACAAAGAAATGCTACAATCATATTTTACAAGAAGATGCTATTAATTCAAACAGTTTCCTTTAGTTGGAATTTTACATTTTAATGTTATTATAAACATTATCTAAGTGTGGATCATTAGAGTTATTAACTACTACCTCACTAAATTTGAAAGTCACAATTTCAACTTTGAGAACCTATTTGGTCACACAGAAAGCTACCAAAAATTGCTCATTTTAAATTTTATATATGGCTTCCAAAGAGTTTTACAAAAATAACAAATATTAATGATCCTAAAGCAGAAGTAAATCCAATATGTGTATCATCTATCAAGAAATCTATTTAACCTATTTTCTGTCATAATTTAAAATGCCGGATGCCTTATCATTTGTGATTTCAAACTATAGAGAATTTTAACTTCAGGACTAGTAAATCTCAGACTCTTGAGTTTGTTAAAATTAGTTAACAGCTTGATAATTAAAGATTTGGGCCCAATGTGAAATGATCTGGCCCAAGGCAGGGGTCTCAGAAATAGCCAGTGGATTCTAAGGGCTGCAATGTGAGAATTAGTACGGTTTTCCAGTTCTCGCGAGGCTTACCTGGTCTCATTATCTCATTGATGCTTATCATTAAATTAATTTACCAAATGGTTTACATTTTAAAAAATCATGTCTATTTCTCCCAGTAGTAATCACATTTATGAAATAAATGACATTGTTTTCCTAATGATTTATCTAGGCATCTTTGCCAAAAATCAGCTGATCATGAATGAATGGAGTCTATTTTATTGATCTATATATCCTTTTGCATTTACCACAATATGAGTTACTGTAGTTTTGTAGAAATTCTGAAATTGGGAATTATGAATGTGTGTTGTGTGAATCAATCAAGTTTTTTTAAAAATTTTTGTATTTTCCAATATTCTCTAATACGATTAAACCCTTTGCACTTATAGATTTAGCTCAAATTATATGGAGAATTACAAATTTACAGATTTATCTCAAATTATATGGAGAGAAATTTTGCTAGAATATGGATTTAGATTGCATTGATTCTAGATAAATTTTAGAAGAACTGATAGTTTTACAACATTAACTCTTCCATTCTATGGTTATGGTATATATCTCCTTTTATTTCAACCTATTAAACATTTTTTCAGCAGTTATTTTGAAATTCTCAAGGTGCTGCATATCTATGCCTTTTATTGGTGATTTTCCTGCTTAAAATGACCTCCAGGTATAGAAATGAAATACTGCCTACTGTTTCCAAGTGCAAAAGTGTTCTGATTTGCCTTATTGAAAAAAGTGAGTGTGCAAGGTAAAATTCAAGGCTGAATTAGAGTTCTTCACTGTGAATTCAGTGCTAATGAATGAACGACATACTAAACACAAGTCCTATTCACAAAAATACACATAAAATAGAGTCTATATTGATCACTTGATGAAAATGTGACCAGAAACTCACTGAAACCTCTCTCTTTATTTTCTCTAGGATCAGTGGTTCAGGATGTATTAATTCAGTGCTTTCTATTATTTCATAGACAATAAACACATGAATAAAAAGAATCAAGTACATGCTAATGCATGCAAAATTATTTTACATTTATTTAAATGTTTAGCAAATATTTGGCAAGAATGGACCAAGTGCCTGCAGTTATTTTGGTCTCCAAGGTTCCAAAAGAGATAAAAGGTAATTCTTAATTATTTTAGATATTATCTTGCAATGCTTATTAATCTTAAAACATGCTTACTTTACAATGATGTGATACTGTATTATATGTTCTCACATGGTAATAACAAAACAATAAATTAACTAAAAATTGGAATAATCCTTAGACAAGGTAAAAGAAAAATAATCTTTCAGGATCACATGTAGGAAAATCTAGGTGATGTTACTAATATTCAGGATAATTATTATGGAATTGGGTTTCACACAAACACTTTATTATGGTGGTAATTGTTTTGTATATGCTGACTGTGTATTTTAATAATGTATTCATAATTAGGACAATAAAAACCTACTTCCCTGTTTTCAACCTGCTTTTTATGGTGACATATTTTTTTTTCAAATAGCTTCACGGGAACATAGTACCTTAGTGTTTAAAAAAGAACTCATAAGTTCTGTATTCAACTATAATTTAATGTGAATATGATCATGTAACCATTAAATATTTATTAAACTTTAGTCCTATTTCAAAATTAAAGATGTAATTTTATGTTTTTCACTGGGGGAAAAAACTAAATAATAGCTGTATTTACTTTTGATAAACTGGAATACACTTAAGATTTTTTGTCAACTATATGATGGGGGGAAAAAGCTTGCAAAGAAAAATTTATTTTTTTACAAATAGCTTTTTGAACAATTAATTCAAGAAAATATTTTATGACAGTTTGTTGTACCTGCATAATAAATAATTACCCTCATTATGAAATATAATTACAGTAAATTGTTATCAATTTTAAGAGCTTTGGAAACAAAGCCAAAAGCTCCTCCTGTGTTCAAATGGTGTGGTTTACTTTGTTCTTTGCAGAGTAGCCCATGTTCCTGTTCCATTGGATTGCATATTAGTTTTCCTTGGGATTACTGACAAGTGACTTGAACTTGCTATTTTTTGTCAGTATGCATATAGACTTTGTGTGCTCAATAAGAACGAGAAAAAATTTCTTGCTGTTTAGGAAAATGGCATGCTGAAGCTCTGAATTCTGTCAAATTTAGAATTAATAATATTCCCCTTAATATGAGGTCTAGAATGTTTTGTATTTTATTTTCCTTTATACTGGGGATTAAACAGGAGAAGATAAGAGCTACATCCCCTGTTCTTTTTGGTTTGTTTTTGTTTTGTTTCGAGATAAGATATCACTAAATTGTCCAGTCCAGTCTTGAGCTTCTCACATTCGTTAGCCTCCCAACTAACCTCCCAGCTAGTTGGAATTTCAGGTGTCTCGCTATGCCTTGTGTAAAGTCTAAAATTTTAACAAGGTATTTTGAGGCTTTTTATATTTAAGATCCTTCTCATATTCTTGAGTTCTTACAACTTTCCATTTTCCATGATACCCTACTGCCATATTATTTTTCTGTATTTCATAACTATGTTTGCTGTCTTCATAGAACTCTTTCTCCCTCTCCCTCTCTCTTCCTCTCCCTGTCCGTTTCCCTCTCCCTCTCCCTCTCTTTTATGCACGAGTGGGATTGAACCCAGCACATTTTGCATTTTGAGATAGGCTCTCACTATTTCTAGTTTTGCAGCCTTGGTTTGAACATGCAATCGCCCTGGCTCAGCATCCCAGTGTACTAGGATTATAGGCAAGCATCACCACGCAATGCTTCTGCCTCTCTGAGCTTTATATCCATGTCCAGTACACCCCGATGTCAGGCAATCTAACACTCCGTGGCTTTGTTTATTTATTTATGTTTTGGCATTCAATGTTTTGACCACCACAGTGGTTATTTCATTTGACTGACAAGTTATTTTCTGCTCCACTTAAGTGGTCATTTTGTGAGGTCAAGATCAATTTTTAGATTTTTTTAAACTTGTCACTATGCCATATATATATTTAGGTATAACATATATTAAATGTATGTTTTATTTTACTTGTTAAATAAATAGTAAAAAATATTATTCAGTATACAAACTATTTCATTGTGTGTGATTGAGAGCCAGAATTGAAGAGCCAGAAGAACAAAGTGGAGTGATGTTCAGTTTTCCTCAGTTCACAGTCGTCCTAATTCTAGCAGAAATTCATCTTTGTCCTCTTTATATGTACATCTTTTTCCTCAAATTTCTATGGGAAAAGTGCAATTAAATATTAGACTCTCTCATCCTATATATTTCCACTACACTTGACCTTTGCCAAAAGGCTAAGAAGCTATATCTTATATATTCATAATAGGAAAAAGTTTAATTAGTATTATAATCCTGTGACTTTGTTAGTATTAAGCCATGAATGAAAATATGTCTAAATTTCTAAGTGATCTTAAAACATAGGAGGAAAACGGGAGGTGAGAGAGTTAAACATACGCTGAAGGTTCTGTGGCACTTTGTGTTTGTTAGCTAAATGCATTGAAATGTCTTTTTAAGTTTCAAAATAATTAAACAAATGGAAACGAATATCAGAATTGACAAATTATAAGAGGCAAAAAGACAGTTTTAATATAACCATGATCAATATAGCAGTACAGGGACTAAGATAGTGGGAAAAGCAACTGAAGGAAAACACAAATAAGGGACATCAGAGAGATTTGGGAGTAAAATCACAAATACTCATTATATAGGTCAGTATGAATGGATTCAATGAACCCATTCAAATATAAATAATATTCAAATGAGTTGAACAAAACTAGCTCCATGATATTAGCAAGCATATAATACACAAAGGTTGAAAACAGAAGGATGACTATTTGTGAAATACTATAAGCATAAAATTGCCTGTAGTTGATAAATATTACCTTCAAACCAACATTCAATGTAAAAACAACACAATGTTTTGTAATCATAGTGTAATCTCTGAAGATATATTTAGCATAGAGGAATTAAAATTAAGACAAAAATTATAAACATATACAATCAAAATACAAATAGCCATTAAACATAAAGCTGAAAAGAATTTGAACAAGAATCATAATGAAGAATTATGAAATGTGACTGAAAAATATGAGAAATGTTAAAAATAAACAATATTACATATTGTGTTCTTTATTTTTGACAAAATCTTGCTATGTAGTTAAAGCTAGTCTTGAGCTCACTGTATAGTTTAGGCTGGCCTCAAACTCACGATGATCCTTCTGGTTCAGCCTCCCAAGTGCTGGGATTAAAGTTATGCACCACCACACCTAGCATATCACATTACCATTAATTCCCTTCAAAACAGTCCTCTTTGCTTCAAACAAACATATTCCATCATTTTTGCCACTTTCTGAAGCAGTTCACTGTATTTTTTGATCACATACAGGTAATGTACCTTTGTTAGATTTTAAGAGATAAAGAAATACAAATGCTGCACTAAATATGCAGTGGCCTGGATACAATAACTAACATGCTCAGAGAAAGCAGTAGCAATTGGTAAATATTTTTAATGGTTAAAGACAAACTGCTTTCCCCTAGTACTGGTGTGATGGTTAATGTGTTGTTCTATCTTAATGAGGGTTCTATTTGCCCTTGAAATGAAATGTATACATTCCGAAGCTAATTGGGGGTGTAGTGTTGCATAAATGTCAGTTAGGTCTAATTTGTTGCCTGTGTTGTTCAGGTCTCTACGACTTTACTGTTTTCCTGTCTACATGTTCTATCAATTAGTGTTAAAGACTCAAAGTGTAATTGCGAATGTGTTTATTTCTCCATTGTTTTAATAGTTTTCATTTCATATAGTTTGACACTCTGGTGTTACGTGCATACATAATGATGTCTCCTTGGTGACTTCATCCTTTTGACAATTTATAATTGCCCTCCACATCTCAGAGCATTTTGCCAGTTCTCAAGTGTGCTTTGTGTGATCTCTGTATAATGACTCTTCCTCTCTTTAATGACTGTTAGCATTGTATATCATCACCCATCTTTAAAATTTTAATCAGTCTGCACCATTCTAGTTCAAGGGGATTTGTATAACATACATTTGATCTTGTATTTTTGTCTGCTTTAGACAGTATCTTTTAACTGACACGTTTTTGTTTAATGTAAGTACTGATACATTAGAATTAAGTTAATGATTTTAATTGTTGTTCTTTTCTTTCTTTTGCAATACTTGAGCATTTTAGAATTAACTTTAATTTATTCTATATATATATTTTTCTTAAATCTAGAGATTATAACATACTAACCAAATTTGCAGTCTACTTGCAGTTAATCTTTTTGTACTTCACATAAGATTGCACCACAAAACTATGTTTACTTACATTCTCTCTCTGATGTAGTTATGCTGTGTATTACATCTATTTACAATGAAAAAAAATGTCATCAATTTTATGATTTTTTTCTTTTGGAGTAATGTGAATTTTGAGAAATTGAGAAAGCAAGTAAATTACAAAGATTTTTTTACCTTTTGCTCCTTTCTTTCTTTCTTTGTTTCTTTGTTTGTTTGTTTCTTTCTTTCTTTCAGTTCTGGGGATCAAAGACAGGAAGTTCTGTATACTAAACTACTTACCCAGCTTTCTTATTTTTTTTTTTTTTACTTTGAGACAGTGATTCGCTACTTTGTTTAGGTAGGACTCAAATTTGCAGTCTTCCTACATCAGCTCCAAGGTAGCTGAAATTAGAGACCCGCATCACTCACCCTGGCTTTTTCTTTTTTGTTCCTCTTTATTCATTCCTGATGTCCCAAATATTCCCCAGTTACTATTTTCTGTCCAAGAAGTAAATTTCTTCATCATTTTTTTAAAAGTAGGTTTAAGAATGACAAACTCCCTTAGTTGTCGTCTTGCTAAAATCATCTTTATTTTGCCTTTATTTCCTTACATATACATTGTAAGTTTCTTATTTTCAGCACTTTAAAAATTCCATTGTCTTTTGATATCTTTGTGTTCTTGATGGAAATCTATAGTCACTTGTATCTCTGTTCTGTGTGTGTGTGTGTGTGTGTGTCTTCTCTAGCTTCTTTCAAATTTATTCTTCAGATTTGATTATCAGAATTTTGCTTCTAATGTATCTGGGTATGGTTATGTTTATGTTGATTAAGGCTCAGTTATTTTCTTTGACCTTCTAAGTTTTATTATGCTGAGCTTGAGAAAATTCCAGTTAATATGTCTTTAAATTTTGGCAAACTGTATCCTGTAAGCCCACTTAGGGCTTTTATTACTAAAAAAGGAATCTGTAATTTATCTACACTCATTCATTTACACATTGTTAGGCTACTATGATGATAGTAGTTGAGTTGAATAGTTGTGACAGAAAATGTATTGAAATATTTGTTTTCTGATCTTACAAGAAGAATGATAATATGTATCTAGACTAAAATTCTTTTTGCAGGATATAAAAGTTCTTTATATGGTACTTCTTAGTACCCTTTTGAGATTTGTTTCAAAAGTGTATTTTAAGTCTAATAGTTCTTTATATTCTAGTAGTTCTTAAGAGTTTGTTGATTCTTCAATATTTTGCGTTTTTGTCCTTATACCTTTTTCTATCTGGAATGTTTTGAGAAATTAGTTACTTGGGAAACAAATTTTTGTCCTTCAAAACATAATATGGATATTACCTTCCCCACTTTCTGAACATTCACGGTAATTATTACTTTCTTCATCTATGTTACATAATTGCCTTCTATTATTGTATGCAGTGAGCCATAAATATCTGTAAGTTTTGTGCAAATTCACATTCATGAATTGGAACTACTATGAAAAACCATGTTTTTGAACATGTACAGACATATTTTTGTCACTATTCCCTAAACAGTATACATTTATTTGTATAGTATTTGTGGTATGTTACATATAGATAATCTACAGTTGATTTAAAATGTAGCAGTAATTTTGTGTAAGTAATAGGCAGATACTACACCATGTACACAAGGATAGTACATAAGTACATCTATGGGTTGTGCTGTTCACAGGAGTCCTGGACCAATCTCCCAAGGGTACCTGGGGAGGACTCTATATCACAGTAGATTTTAGTTACTGTGTTGCATTGCTTTATGGAAGTTTTTGTAAACCAAAAATTAAGTGAAAGTTTCCCAAAATATTGCCATTTTTATTTTTATATGGACTACAAATTGGTCTTCCCACACCAGCTCTGTAAACACACCCCCACCCCTTCTCTCAGAAATTGTCACTGTTGATTTAGTATCCATCTCTTTCTGTGTTGCTTTGTCCTCATCAAAAATGCAGAGAAATGGTTATGTAAAATAATAGAATGCAGTTTTTAAAGAAGACTTTTATGTATCATTTGAATGAACTTCTATTAGTGTCAGTGCATGCAGATCTACTTTATTTCGTAAAATTGCTACATTATATGTATTATTCAGGTTTCCTCGACAGAGACACTATAGCTGAAACTTACAACTCAAAAGAAAAGAAATTTGGCTCAGAATTATAGGTGGTTCAGTCCACAATCAACTGACTTCAAAGCAGGAACACACTGCGGTAGGGTGTGTTGAGCAAAAATGATTAGTTCATGGCAGCTGAGAAGCAGAGCAGGAAAACAGTCCTAGAAAAGAAGGACCAAGGGATCAGACATGTTAGTCCAAGTCCTGCATCCATTACCGACCCATGCACACTCAGAAGTGTGCTTTACTAGTTCCTTAGGTGGCTCCCAAGCCAAATCAAGTTTACATAAACATGTTGTATTTGCTGAGACATGCTATACGTTATTAAACTAGCTTAATGTAATGTACACACAGAGTTTCTTTAAATAAAATTTGCAGTTGTGTAAATGGTCAACACATTTGTTCATTTATCTTTATTTCTGCTAAAATTTTTATAGGTATATTTCTTTAAGTAAAATCCAACGTAATTTTATAACATTTATTTTCTTATCCTTGTCTCTTAGTTTCAGTACTATGAAACAAATATGTGACCTCTGCTGTGAGAATACTCAACAACAGTTGCTTTTAAGTCTAGCTAAGCTAAATCCATACTTGTGAATACGATTTTTTGTGTCATTGTCAACAAAATCTTTCTAAGTTGCGTTTTTGTCACTCATATTATTAAAACACTTAAGATATTTCATTGACATTTGTATAGTTTAATTCATTGTGGGATTGTAATACATTTTCATTTTTTATTTTATTATTTTCTTTCATTGTTATTTATGTATAGGAATTCTTCAATTGGTAAAAAATGCTTTGTCAGTCCATATTTTACCATTAAAATTTAGTTACAGTTACTTTTAATTTAATCAACCCTTCCTACTGTTCTTTTTGGGGCTGCAGCATTACTTAATCTTCAGGGTCTCTACTCAATGAATATAATAATTATTTTTGCAGTATTTTTCATAGACAACTTGGATACTTTACCTTATTGGAATTTGTTTTTGTGTATTCTAAGATAGGAACTATTTAATTTCTTCCTACTGTAGAATAAATTGACCAGTCTCCTTCATTAAGTAACCTGTCTTTTCTTCCTTGAGTTGAAAAACCCTAATATTTTATATTCCATTTTGTTTCTATTTACGAACCGTGTTTCTAGATAAAGCTATTTTATTTAAGTAGTTTTATTTCCACATCTATTTTTGCACTGTAGATCTTATTAGGCTTCTATTTAAATTTGTATTAAAATAATTTATTTTTGGAACAAAAGGCTCATCTTACTTAATTTGGCTTATAAGTTTAGCAGAATGGTGATATGCAAATTTTATAACTCAATTGTTATCTAACTTTATTGACACTGAACTATTTTCTATGAAAATTATCTTGTTTTATGTTACCTCAATTCTTTCAAAATACAATCAGCATCATAATTATTTATTGATCAAGTGCTGTATTAGGACCCTCAATTAAGAACTGTGGGAAGTGAGAACATAGAAATCTGTCTTTATAGAATTTCATCTTACCATGGTGATCATAATATATGTATGCAAATAAAAATAACTGTAAAGTAGCAAAGCCTTGGTTCATGAACACTTCTGTTATGAACAATTCAGTTAGCGAACAGAAGCATTTGGCAAAATTTTGCCTCTGTTTGGGAACTCTGCATCAGGTGATGAACACGAATGCAGTCATTTTCCCCAGAATTGTTGAGTCAGTTAAGTTCATAACCAAGGTACCACTTGATTAAGCAATAAGAAAAGTTTTTGAAAAAAAATGTGTTAAAGGGAGGACAGTAAAGTTATTGTTTTAATTGTTGATAACTTCCTAAAGGATATAGTTATTGTTGCCACATTGATCAAGTAGCTATACAAGTGAATATAAAATAATATAAGGTACATAAAAAAATCCTTGGTTCAGCATTTATTTGACCTACACCCTAAGTCTTACAGACCTTTTGAGTTACTGTACTTTGTCAAATGGGCCATAGGAGTCTGGCAAAGTTAATGTAATGTTTGATATATTGTGTCAACTTAAGAAGGTTAGTTGCTTAACTAAATAACTCAGGGGTTTTACATCCAAGGCTGTAGAGGACCCACTGTAAGGTGGGTGGCCTGCTTACAATATAAGGAAAGTAAAGAAGCTTGGTTTTCCCCCTTTATTACTCTTGTTGCTTTTTCTGTCTTTTGTTGCCTTGAACTGTTACCCCTCTTTCATGCCATTCTGCTTTGGCCCAGCTGATTATGAAATGAAATCTCTACAAACTGTGAGCTAAATAAACTGTTACCTAGCTCTAACTTTGTGTGTTGGGTATTTCGTCCCAGCAATGAGAAAAAATTAACCAATACTGAATTTGGTACCAGAAAAGTGGAGTCGTTGCTGTGACTATACCTGACCATGTTGTTCCTGAACTTTTGGGAATTAACATAAATCTGGCTAAAAATCCCCAACAGTAGCCATGTTACTGCCACAACATTAGATAGTTTTGTAGTTTCTTTGGTAAGATTAATTAGTCCACTGGCCTTAATCTTAGTCTCAGGCAAAGTCTCTGAACACAAGCAAAATGCAGACAAATTTTCTTCCAAGGTGTAACAAACATTGTCTGGACAATATGGTTCTTCTTCCCAGCAGAAACTTCCTGAGCCTGGTTTCCTGGAAGGATTTCTATTAGCCTTCTAGTCCTCTGAGCTCTAACCAGACTCTCACATACAGAAAAGCCTAAGGTGTTCCAGCTCTACTCTATCAGGTGACATCTCCGAACCTTTCCAAACTCTTCTCACAAGCCATTTGCAAAGACAAAAGTGAAAGACTTTGCTCTAGAAACCCCAAAGCACCATGTTCCAGAATGGTGGCAGCATAGAGAATTTGTTCTCTACAATTGGATTCAGAGTGCTCAGTCATTTAGGCACTCAACCCTAACAGCTAATAGAGAGGAAAGCTTGGCTACTGCTCCAGCTGGGAGCAGATCTTGGCATCATCCACATGATTCTGGTTTTAGTTGCATGCAGAATACAAGAGTTCTGGGATCAGGAAGGCTACCACCCAGATTTTAGAAGAAGGCTTGAGACACTAGGCAGTTTGACCCTGAGAGGGCCATGTGTGACGCTATGAGTGTGAAGCTGAAGGTGCTGTGGAGATTCAAAATGTTTGAAGAAGCCAGGAACATGGATCATCTGAGGAAAACTGCCAGGAGGGTTCAGAGTCAGCCCAGCAGAAAAGCCATAGGAGCTACACTCACTGGCAGGGCCATAGGGGCAGAGAACTCAAGCCCTTTGGAGTTCACAATTTGCCATAGAATGTTAGAGGTACTAGACATGGAACCTCAAGACTTAATGTTTGCCCTGCTGGATTTTGGATTTGCTTTGGTCCCATTCCTTTGTATTCCTCTATTTGTACCTTTTGAAATGGAACCCTCCTTTGTCCCAGCTGATTATGGACCTCCACAAACTGTAAGCTAAATAAACTGTTACCTCTTTGACTTTGGGTATTGAGTATTTTATCTCAGCAATGACAGAAAAGTAACCAACACAGGATAGGATTTTGTGTTCTGTTTGTTTTATTCTCTCTTTCCTTGTGTTTAGAAAATCTCAGGGCTCTGATGTGTGAGTCTAATAAAGGACATTAACAACGTTTTTCATTTTTCATGCTAGTGTTTCTACCAAAGTCTACTTTGACACATGTAACTTTTGTTTTCATTGTAAGAGTGATGTTATTTGTTGTTTGGAGAACTTTGTGCTTGCTGGCTCTGTTGACAAGCCCACAAAGGAACCGCAATTTAGGTAAGGAGAGAGCGTGGATGAGGAGAACAGGTTTACCGTGTCCTAAGTCATGTAACAGCAATAAGAAAGATAGGGCTCATACTTCTAGC
This sequence comes from Dasyprocta punctata, assembly GCA_004363535.1. Lineage (NCBI taxonomy): Eukaryota > Metazoa > Chordata > Mammalia > Rodentia > Dasyproctidae > Dasyprocta > Dasyprocta punctata. The sequence continues at coordinate 22,136 of RJWM01007811.1, read as the reverse complement.
GAGATAAGTATGCCACAGATAAACTGCATAAAAGAAACTGTTTTAATGACTGATAGGGTGTAAGAGATACTTACATTTTATATCTAGACATTGTGGACAGGTGTCAACCATTATTAATAGATAATGTAACTTGTACATAATAGGAAGCCAACGTGAAAGTAATCTTGTTTTGTTTTTTATGGGTTGGTTTTTCTTAATAGAATATCTTCACATGGGGAGTCTAAATTTACTTCATTGATTTTAAAACCTGGGCAGATGATAGAGAATATGTATTTTTTTCTTAAATGTTAGCAATTGCAAAACTAAATTACTTCTAGATCTATACTGTGCACATAAAATACATAACTTTGCTCTGTATTGAAATACAAAAGAGCTGTTTTAACTCTATTGACTTGCATATGGTTTATTTATATCAGCCAAGTTTGCCCACGCAAACTACCTTTTAAAAGACATTTATTTTTGCCTTCAAAAAGTAAGCACATCCTCTGCAATTTGACCTAACAGTTTTTGGTACTTCACAGAAACAATTTAGAACCCAATTCCTTGGAGCCGCAGTGTTGTGAGTCAAATACGTGACTTATGCTTTATCTCTGAACAATGTGCAAGTAACTGCAGAGCACTGCCAGGTTAAGGCACCTACTGTTGTTTGCCAAGGGTGACATTTTTGGGAAAATGAAACATGTCATACAGTCATATTTGGCTCATATTTAAACTTAGTTTCATGTGAGAGGTATTTTTCACTTGAGGCAAAATATTTTCATAGACCATGATAGATGGACAATATATTTCCAACCGTATGTTTTTATGTTTTGTACCTTACTTGTTAAGTTCTTTGGAACGTATGTTTTTCGTGAATCAAAGACAGCAGCCTTAAACAATATATAGCTTGGTGATACATTTTGTTGTCTATAAAGTGAGCTGATAAAACCATCCTTTTGAGAAGGAGAAACAAACTGATGGTCAAAAGTAGAATTCTATGGGCATATGAGGAAATACATCATAAATACAGTAAAGAGAAGGATTATAGTTGTCATCATCTTCTACATACATTATTAAGTTCACTTAGTAAGGACATAAGGGATTGGAACATTTCTCTGAGATAAAGAAATCCAGGATGCGCTTGTGAAGGAAACTGGATTGATAGATACAGAAGCAGAAGACAGAGATCTAGAGGTAAATAAAAATGGTGAGTAGAAGTCAGCACCTCTTATTACATATGATTAGGTGGGTAATGAAGAAATGAAGTTGAAGATACAATTTCTTATTCTCCACCATTCAGTAGAACCTTGGAAACATGCTGGATTGGTTTCAGGATCCCAGCCCTCTACCCTAAGGTACCAAAATTTTTGATGCTCAGGTCTATTACCATAGGGATGTAATATTTGCATATAATTTACCAACATGCCCTATATACTTTAAATTGTCTCTAAATTATATGTAATACCTAGTACAAGGTAAAGTCTATGGAAATTTTTGTTATATGATTTTGTTTAGGGATGACAGACAAAAATAAAATGTGTGCATATTTAATAGAATTGCATTTTTTTCTAATTTTTGAAGTGAGGTCACAAAATCTATCATAGTTATATATGTGTATATAATCAGATAGAGGTCTATATAGATGTAAATATAAAATTTATATAGTTAGAAATGGTTGCCTAATATATCAATTATTTTAGTTGTGTTTCTTAGGTGGTGATATAATGACTGTAAATAAACTAAAAGTAAATGATTGTGCATAAATAACAAGAAAGAGAAAGAAAGAAAAAAAGAAAAAGAAAGAAAGAAAGAAAAGAAAAAAGGAAAGGAAAGAAAAGAAAAGGAAAGAAAAAGAAAAGAAAAAAGAGGCACTGATCCTAAATGTATGGCAGGTGACACCCCACTGACTGGGCCTCTTTGGCCCCCTGGTCTTATTTGGCAAGTATCTATCCTCTCTTTTCTGATTGCCAACATTATTATACTCAGCCAGTGAAAGCAGGGTTGTGGCACTTGAATCCCTAAACTAATTGTAAAACTTGTCAAAATTAACATTTGAGCAATGGACTTTCCATTTGCAATACAATTTGACTGTTTTATCCTAACAGACCCTTCCTAAAATTTTAAGCAAAATATACATATCAGAATAAAAGGATGTATGAGAAAAGAGAGAAAATACAGACAGAAGAGGAACTCCTATCAGCACGGAGCATAAAGACTGCAAGGCAGCCCCCTGGCCTTTCCAGGGAGGAGTTGCCACGTGACCTGAAGCACCACATGCTACATTTCAGAAGCTACCTGTGGGCTATCTAACAATATTTTGATTTATGAAATAGAATTGATTTTCGTATTTGAATTACAATAAAACGACAGTGACACTCAATGCTCCTAGCCATGGAATATGCTCCCAGGTTGTCAGCGGGCCACACTGGGGTAGCAGAAGTCATTATCTCTGTACAAGCAAAGCTCTTTGGAGAACTGGTACCAGGAAGGACCGCTCCCTTGCACTATGAGAAGGGATTAATCTGGCAAAGAATCTGTGTGGCTCTGATCAAAGCCAAGGGCAGGCACTAATATTGCATAGCTCCTTCTGTGTTGAGCATGAAAAAAGTAATGGAACTCAACACCCCAGCTTCAAAGAATATATTGTGAAGTGGATGAAATGGAATCTATGAGACTCAAAGGAAAACACACTTCTATAAATGATTTCCTATGGAGTTCTTATAACATTTTAGAAAGTAATTTGACATCCTTGATAGGATGTTGGAGACATAGCATGACTCCAAATTGAACAGAAAAGGAAGTCAGACTGTGATCAAAATACAGAAATATGAAACAAAAGATAAGCAAGCAAAGCAGGGTTGACACTGTAAAGGTAGAAATTTGGGGATTCCCAGGCAGGTGAAATCACTCCCTGGGATTTCTCTGCAAATGGTACAGTGACATTTCATTTGGAAATATTAGGGTTTTGTTGTATTAAGTTTTTCACTCGTTGGTTCTTTTTGTCATAATATTCAAATTTAACTTTTAAAAACATCTCCTAAACTATACGATGTATCTTGTGTAGTATAATATTCCTATCACCTAGTCATGTATTTGGGTATTACAGGTCTCATTTAACTCTCTCTTGGACTAATCAATTTTTGATCCATTTTTATGAATTGAAATGGACTTTGAGAAATAGTGCCAAAGCTGGTCAACCTGAGTCTGTCTTTAACTTCTACCCTTGTTAGTTATGTGACTTTGAACAAATGACCTTCTGTGAGGCATTTTTCTCTTTATAAAACAAGAAGAATAAGAATAATCATTTACAAATGTTATGAAATTTTACAGTAATATGACATGTAAAGTGTTCTAATGCCTATTACTAAATATAGAATAAGTTTAAACATTATCATTATATATTAAAACAGGATTAATGAAAGACAGCTAGGTGTAATAATGGTGGTAATTTTATGTTTCAATCAAAATAATAACAGGAAAATCACCTCCCTCGGCAGGCTGTGCTAACCTATTCACTTATATAAATTTAGAAAATCAAAAGAACATTTAGCAAATGCCAAAAAAAAAAAAAAAGCTTCCAAAAAAGTTACACTGACTTGACAGGAAGTCTCAAAGGAATAATCTAATGAATGCATGATACATATAGAGACTCCCATGGAGAAATATATAGAAAATTCTTTTATTTGAGCATAATAAATAAATTTGCATCACTTTATTCACTTGCTCTCCTTTGACTAGATTCTCTTTCTTACACACTTTCCCTTAGTTATCAGTTTTCAGAATATTTTTGAAAGGCATGGGCAGTTAAATTAAAAAGTGAGAACATGCACACAAAACAATTATTATAAAAATAAATCACCAAAATTCTTGTATCACATATGCCCTATGTGTTTTCTAGTATTTTGAAATTCATGTTACAAGTATAATGTATTTGTAACAAGGTGAGCATTGCCACAGCTTTTTGCAAAATCTATTTAAATGATTTTATCATAGATTTTCCTCTACCTCTTGAATTATGACTTTAATGGTGAACAGTAAAGCTACTTCATGCAGGGAAATTGACTTCACTGAATTTTATAACAGGAAACAGTTTTGACTTCCAATGAAAAATAAATGAAATAAGATAATATCATCCCTGCAAACTTTGTCTTAACATCAAGTCAGAACTGGGGAGTAATTCTGTAATAAAAGAGAGCACTCTTATATTCTATTTGCTTCCTTATTTCTCCTATCAGACATCTGAACTTTTCTCTCATCAATGATTTTGTATTCTCTGAGGTAATAGATGGCAGGCCAAACTGAGCTGAAGAGATGGTTGCATAAATACATTTAATGATCCTTACCTAATACATAGTACCTAATACAGGCCAATATTCCTGGGGCATGTATTGACTGTTACCAAGGATAAATAAACTCTTTTCAAAAGTGTTTGTATATGGGTTAATATCTGCAAAGGTTAAAAACATCAAACTGTGAAATATCATGACCTGACGTTAATGACCCAATAATAGGTTGACATTTGCAATTCTTTTGGCGGGGGGTAATAGCCCACCACCATATGCAAAGATCAGCTTCTGCATTTAGCTGCTTTTCTCAAAGGAAAAAATATGAGTAATAATAGTGCAAGGGAGGTTAATAACAGGTACAGACCTAGCATGGCTTTTATCAGTCCATTCAGAAAATGAACTGAGAATTGCTGTCAACTTGATTGGGAAGGGGAAGGGAAGAATGAACCCATATGGGAGCCATCAGCCAGCTTCCAGTGTATGCAAAGGTTGTTTGCAAGGTTACCTGGGCTGATACAACATAAAGCATGAATTTGCATGTCAAAGCTTTGTTCCTTTTGTAATATGCTGCCACACAAATCATTGGCCCTGGGGTTTACATTTCACAGATGTCTAAACTCATTTAAAAATTAACATGCAATAATTTACGATCCACAATGCACCTAATCATTCAGAATTTTTAGATTTTTTTTTTGCCCTTGTGCTTTCTTCTTACCTGTTCTTACCTTCTGAAATTCTAGTTTCCTCACAGACTTGCCTCAGATTTTCCTTTGCATATGAATCCATTCTTTGATAAGGATATTCATTTTTGAGGCCACTTTATTATAACTACATTTAGAGGAAATCAAAAGAATTCATATTTAATGTCACAACTAAAATTAATTTATCATTAAATTGATGATGTCATTTGCCTGAAATATTGGAGAAAAGATTTATAGATGCTAGAGTTTAGTTTTGTTACTTATTGAATTATTATCATTTCGACTATCTACCTAGCAATTTTCAGAACACATTCCAAGAATATCTCTGCCATGTTTTGGTCTATGAATTATTTAATCAGAATTAATGGCTTTGCATTACTAGAACATATCCAAATATGCAATGAGCCAATAAATGTGTAATGACTTGCTATAGAATATGTTTATTAACATGGTCATTAACTAACATCATTCCGCAGCAGAGTTGAAAATGTACATGATACAGTTTTAGTATGAAGTTCATAGAGAATAATTTCAATTTTATACAAGTAGAATCCAGACTGTACGTACACAGAGTCCACCAAAAAATGAATACATCAGGAAAAGAACAACTTGTATAAATATTTTACTACTAAATTTATTGAGACATCATGAGATTAATACAAGTTACCTTTGGCCTCAGATATTTATTAGTATGGCAAACTGCTGAAGTGTGCATGCATTTTTTTGGCAGTTCTGTAAATAAAATATGTATGTATTTGCCATGTTATGTGAAAATATGAAGAGTAAGCATTATTTTTAGGTTTTTTAATTTTATTTTCCTTCTAAGTTTATAATAATGCTAAAATGACATTTGGTAGCTTAACATATTAGAATAAACCCCAAACTATGTCTGGTTGATTCAGTGCTATAATTTGGATTCTTTTTTCTGGACATTTTTATTATTCAGTAATGTACAGAAGAAACAATTTCACAATTTTGTTTCATATTTTTCACAATGGTATGTAGACTTTTCCCCTTGAGAGTGTGGAGAATGGACAGGCTGCATGGGGCTGGAACATGGAACAGCTTTAGTACCCTTGAGTCACAGAAAGGACGGCAGAGTCATGATTGCTCTGAGGTCTCGTAGTGGAAAATAGAGAATTGAATTTTAAGTTGTGCCATAGAACAAATTAATCATTTTATATACATTCTAAAATAATACTGAATCTCTTAGAACTATTTCAAAGGAAATAATTTTTTTTTAATTTTCTGAATAATTATTGCTGAGCTGTGTTCCAAGATAGTCAAAGATTCAGATAGCCTATTCCTGGTCAAAGGGTTGGATTATATATCACTTACTATAGTGGCCACAGTCTAAAACACCAATCCAAACTGAAGAGTAAACCTAAGTTAGTAAATTACTCCTCTCTTGCCAGACAGATGTTCAGCAGATCAAAAACAGATTAAAATTAAATGTGAAGTTTTTAAAATATGTATATACTAGTTGATGGTGTCCTCTGTAGAATTAAAGGATTGAGAGTTTTTATAGCCTACACTTGTTTTTGGTATGCTCTCTAAATACCATTTGATTAAAGCCAGTAACATGAACTACTTGATATTAAATCAACAATGACTAAAATGTTCTTTGAGAAAGAAACTAATTTCAGTGTATATCTGGAGGTAGCTGAAAAATCCTAGTACATTCAAGAAAAATTGACAAATGCAAATATTAGACATTTTATTTTTAAAATATAAAATATGTGTATATATTTCACATACTAGCACAAAGAAAAAAATTGACATATATTTAGACAAATGTGTTCGCTAAGAATTTTATGTATTGAAATCTTTTTTGAAAATTCATACTACTTTTGTTCAGTGGAACATTAAAAGCAGTGCTTCTCACCTTGAAGCACGGCTTCTAGCGTGAGTTAAAAATGTATATGCCTCTCTTATAAGAACATTTTCTTTGTTCATTAACAGTTATGACTAATAAGTTTAAAATACTGTTTCTTGCAGAAATACAAATGCCACAAAAATAGCATCAATATTTCAATGAATCAAAGACTCTTTCTGTACTTTAGGGTAGCCAATATACTTTTCAATGACTTCCACTACTTTTTTCTTTTGATGCTCAAAAGATTCCATTGCCAAATCCAAGGTCATGAAGATTTACTCCTGTGTGTTTTTGCAATCGTACTACACTTTTAGATCTTTATTTAGGTCATAGTAAATTTCGAATTGAGTTTTGTATAGGAAGTGTGGTAGAGGTACACCTTCATTCTTTCACATTTAGTGAAAATGTATCTAGTTTTCCTAACACTGTTTGCTGGAGAGAACACTTTTGGAATGGCTCTCATAGTCTTGTTGAGCTCAGTTAACTATGGATCTTTGGGTTTATTTTTATATCACCAAATCTGTTCCATTAGTTTATAGGTCCCTCCTTGTGCTGGTTGGTCCGTTTTGGTTACTGTAGCTTGTGGTAAGTTTTAAACTCAAGAACTGAGAGTAGTAACTTTGTTTCCTTTTCAGTGTTGTTTTTCCTACTGAAAGCTCCTTGCAATTCAATGTAAATTTGAGGATTAGACTTACTGTTTCCCCAAGGAAGGTCTTTGAGATTTTGATAAGGGTTGCAGTGACTTTGCAGACTACTTTAGGAAGTATTACTCTTAGAACACTACTAAATCTCAGTTCATGATTCAAGGGATCTTTCCATAATTATATGAGAATTCTTCATTTCAGCATATTTTGTAATTTTTCTTGCATATACTTTATACTTCCTTAGTTAACCTTTTCCTATGTGTATTTTTTCTTTTATGACGAAATTTCCATTTAAAAAATTACTCTATATTTGCATGCCTTTCTTTTTCCATCTAAATTTTTAAATGGAACTTTCCTTATAATATTTAATAGCAGTAGTGAAAATGTGAGTCTTTGTTTTTTAACTTGTTGTTGATATTAAAAGTAAAGTTTTCATAGCATTGAGTAGGCTGAGTATTTTTACCAAGAAATGGTGTTGAATTTTATTACATTACTTTCTGTGGCTATTCAAACGGTTCTGTGTCTTTTTGTGTGCATGTGTTCTAAAATGTGTTGTATTGTATTATTAATTTTGTACTATTAAAATATTGTTTCTTTCCTTGGACAAATACCACTGGGTCATAGTATGTTGTTATCATGCTATTTTGCTTGGTTTTGGCTTTCAAATATTTCACTGAGCACTTTTCCATTTACATTCATAATTATATTCACCTGCAGTTTTCTTGTTTTTGGTGGTGTGCTCAGTTATTTTTGTTATTATAATTTTGGTTTCATAGAATGTCTTAAGAAGCATTGGAACAGTTTGAGAAGAACTTGTATCTATTCTTTAAATATTTGATAGAATTTATTCATTAAGTGTATATGGTCCTGGACTTCCCTTTGAGTATAAATTGCTAGTTATTGATTCAATTTTCTACTTACTAAAGGTCTGTTGAAATTATATCTTTTTTGTTGATACAGAGTGGATTTTCTTTCTTTCTTTCTTTTTTTTTTCTTTTTTTTTTTTTTTTTTTTTTTTTTTTTTTTTTTTTTTTTTTTTTTTTTTTTTTTTTGAGGCAAGGTCTCACAGTGTAGTTCTGATTGGATTTGAACTTTTCTTTTTTTTTTGACCTTGAACTTACTATGTAGCCCACTCTGGTCTCTAACTTGTGGTGATCCTCTTGCCTCAGCCTCCTGGGCCCTGGAATTACAGGCATGTGCCACTATGCCCAGAGCGATACTTTGTATTTTATGTGTGTGCAACTGTCAAGAAGCATATAATTGATAATTTGATTATATGTCACATTTTTGCCTATTATCAAAATACAAATGGCAGAGTATTGGTGAGGAGTGTAAACCTCCATTGTAACCTAATTTTTATGAACAATTGAATTTGACTTTTTATAATTTACAAATCCTGATTAAAACTTGAAATGCCTTTATATGGAATAATTGCTGATTACAACGTATTTTAGCAAATAAGCTATGAATCTGAAAATAGACATTTCTTGATTAAATCTCTAGAGAAAATTTTATATGAATTTTGTTTTCAAGTGTATTATGTAGTCACTGAAATATAAAGAATGATTTTAATGAAAAAGCAAACTTGAAATAAATGATGTTATGACTCCAACTCTTAAGACATTTTAAAACATTTTTTGCCTCAAAATGTATAACAAAGGCTTTTATGAATTCCTATTTTTAGAGATAATTCAGAACGTCAGTGCAAACTTCCACTTGATAAACTATACACCGAGTTAATCAGCTTCTGGAGTAATGAAAAACTCTAGACAGGAGCCAGTATACTAAGGAGCAAACCTTTGGTGGTTCATTATATATTCAAAGAAAAGTGAAACACTATGATCATTATCCAGACCTCCAAAAGAGTGACTGTGAATAACAACTATAATTAACATTCAGATTTATGACATTCAGTTTCTAATACTAACCATTCCTATTAAATGAAAGTATTATAAGCCTAGGTATGTTCTTACCAATTATAACATTTTTACTGTAATAAAAATAATTTTATATAGATGGTCTGGAAAACAAATGATATGATATATATATACTGCAAAAATGTATATAAAATGGATTTATTCTTTTTTTTTGAAGATTGTAATTATAAATATTTCCAAAGTCCCCAAACAAAAACAAAAGGATGACTCCTTTGGTTTAAAAATCTATGTGATGATTTATGTTTTCACCTTGTGTAACTAAAATCATGGGTGCAGTCAACTCACCAAGATCTGATTAGTAATGCCTGACTTCAATTGAGTTTTACTGCACAGTCTTTTATCAAAGTATTGCATGCATGGTAGAAACTTCTAAACTTAGGGTATGATTATGTTGTATTATCTCTACAACATGCTAATTATGTCAATCTAAGGTTCATAAAGCATGTTTTGTGAGGACATTCTTTAAGGAGACCTAGCTTACAGATGTTCTAGCATGTTTGTAACAATTCTTGGAAAAGTGGTTTTTAAAATTAATCTTTATGAAAATAATTGATTGCTTCCTTACAAAGGACAAAACTATGTTCACTTCAGTAGAAATGTCTTTAATCCTAAGACACTCCTTTTCTCTCCAGAAGAGAGGTTTTCTCGACCCATACTGCCCACATACAGAGAAAGCTCGAGCCGAGGATACCATCTGTTTTCAGAAAGAGCAGACTCAGGGCAGGGCTTCCAAAAGTTCTGTTCCTCACGCCTCACTGTACCAATTTCTCTGATTTACTTTTTGAAACTGGTTTTGAGAGTTGATCTCCTTTTTATTCTATCTCAGTCTTTAATGCTTTCACATTCGAATCAAATTGTAGCGTTATTCTTCCTTTGGGTGAGGTTGGTTGAATCATAGATGGTTAGGTTTCACCGTTATTAGGTTGGTATGGACGTCTCTAATTTGCACTTCTCCCTGTATCCAGCAACATTGAGGTTGCAATTTCAAGTATTTTAGGGCTCATACTTATATAAAGTATGAATCTAATCATTCAACGTAAATCCCTATATGGACTAGGCAAGGAATGTTAGCTCGAAAAGCTTTGGAAACTTTACTCAGTGGGCACTGGTGAAAAGAGAAGGTACCAGCCTAATTTAAAGTCTTTCTTAATCACATTTTTAAGATCCTGTGATAAGGAAACAAAATGTCTAAATTCAGCCTTTCATCATATTTGGGCTTCTGAAGCGATGTGGCATAAGATTTCTTTCCATTTCTAATTTAACTGTGTATTATTGAAGCCTAAGAGTCGAAATCTTTTCTTTCTTAGAAAATGATGTAAAAATGCAAAATTTGAATGTCTTTACTATTCTACCTTCCAAGAAGATTCACTAATTTAATTGTAAGGCAATGTAAGGTAGTTCTGTTATAAACATCTGGGTTGACTTCACTGGAAATTGATAAAAATCTTCATTTCTGACTGATAAATAGGGTTGTCAATCTTATTTCAACACCAATGAAGACAGAAACTGCTATTCTATGAAAGTAACATGGTAACATACTACTAGACCATAGTTTAAGAAAAAGATAGTACGCTCCAAAACATATATTGAATGCAATAAACTTGTCTTCAAATAAAATGTTCCTTTTGTTCTTCATTCAAGAGGAAATATTTAAACTAAGGAAAACGTAGGTTCTTTTGTAAATAACAAGCTGAGTATTCATTCCTGATAACTCAATAGTCTCTATGTAGTAGATGATGTAATCATCTTCTAGACAGAAGTCAAGGCTGAATACAGTGTTTGGAGTGGTGGAATTCTGCAATTCCTGCAAGGCGTGAATGAGCTGTGCCAAAATGTAAAAAGATTCCTGAGAGTCTAGCTACACTTACAGATTACATTGTTGTACATGTAGGTACTACAAAATTTGTAAATATAGTAGTAAAAAATAATGTAAAAGTTAGAGAAATTGGATTCTTCCAAAACACTGAATCTTCATTTACTAACTTTCTGACCAGGTTCCATGTACCTGGCCACATGTACTTAACCTGTCCATAATTTAGTTTATTTGCTTCTAAACTCAGCATAAACTACTTTCTATTTTATTGATTTATAGAAATTATCAACACAAATAATCAAGTGATGAGTGATTTTATATATTACAATTGTACATGTCTAAAATTTTATTATTTACAATTTGTATGACTTTATATATTGATTCACTGTAACTTAGTCTTAGAACAGTAGAATGCATATAGTACTGTAGTGAGGTTGACATATCATGGCATGAATATATATGAATTTGGGTGCCTGGACAGTAGATGGTTTTCTATATATTATTATTCCATTCAAAACTTTGTAAGTACACTTTTCAGTGCCTTAATCAATGTTATCTTAATATTTATTTTTTCATAATATCGTTTGAGAACAGGTAAGATAATGCCTATAGGGAAAAGAATAATTTATCTCGGTGTTGACAGATATTTTTAAAGTGCTTCTATATACATGGATTAAATGATCTCAGTATGGTTACTGTAGTGGAGATTATGAAATTGAATGGTGCCCTTGGACATAACCCAAATGCAAACTCTATTTTGTTATTGTAGTTTTCTCTAAAGGAAAGAGTGTATCAAACAAGGAATCAAAAGATTTGCATTTTAAACCAAGTATTGCGTCTATTTTCATTCTACCTCTTGCATTAATGAGTTCCCTGTTGGACCATTCCTTTATTTAGAAATGATTAAAGTACTATACGAGAAACTCTATTTAGTTTTATCGTAATTGTAATAACATGATCCACTTATGGATAAGAACAGTTAGTAATTATGGTACCTTCTCAGCATTTTATTATAATGAAAGTTAATCAATTGCATATTTATGCTATGTAATGTCACCTGGACTGATATACTTGCTCCTTTAATTCAAGGCATCTTTTCCCCTGGAGAATTAAAGCAATTTTTCAAAAACATTCTGTATCTCATTAGCATCTCAATGTCTTATCTTTCACTTTTCTCTGTTGCAATAAAACCCTTCTTTCTATCACTCTTATGGGAGGATCAAAGGAGTGAAGAAAAGGCTAAACCTTTCTACTCCTGCACCCATTCTACTTTTTCTCCATTTTCAAAACCATCAATCCTGTTTCCAACATTACTTTGCCACTTGAATTAATATTTTATCTTTTCCTCTTGTAACCAGTTCCTATATTTTCTTTTTTTCTTAATATTTTATTAATTTTCCTTCTGATTATAATAGCTTTGAAATATGCAGACAGCAGAGCATGTCTTGGAGAGGAGTGCGATGGGGCTGGGGGAGGAAGATGAGAATGATTGAGATCAGGTTTGGAGGTTCTTGTTCTTTTTTATTTTCTCTTTTGGAGGTAGAGTCTCACTATGCAGTTCCGGCTGGTTTTGAACTCACTTTGTAGCGTAGACTGGTCTAAAATTTGTAACGATCCTCTCCAGCCTCAGTCTCCTGAGTGCTGGGATTACAGGCATGCACCACCATGTCCAGTGACAAGAGCCTTGTTTTTAAAAGAGACACAAAAGCCCCGTGTCAGACTCTCCGTGTGGTCCAAAGGATGCCCGAGCATTACGCTTGCTAGAGAAGTTCAGTATGTTCATTATAACCAGTAATGTTCGTTCAGAAATTGCAAGCCGTTGAAGAATATCTAGTTCTGAGACCAAACTCACCATCTGTGCATCCCAGACATGCAGTGTGAGAACGGGCAGAAGATAGTATCCACATAAGTCAGCATAGGAGCGAATACTGGAATACAACATTTTTTAAAAAGCAACTTGGATTTGGTAGAGTATAACGCCCTACCAGGGGCCCAGAAAAAATTATTAATATGACAGACAAATAATACCTGATGCTTGTGTGTGTGTGTGTGTGTGTGTGTGTGCATGCACTGGGATTAAGCCTACTGAGCTATATCCCGGATCTATTTTATTTTATTTTGTTTTATTTTATTTGAGACAAGGTTTCACTGAGTTGTTAAGTTGCCAAGGTGGGCTCAAAATGGTGACTCTCCTGCCTCAGCCTCTGTGAGTACTTAGATTACAGATATATGCGACCATGTTCAGCTAATACTGTAATACTAATCTGAACATTCGTTCAACCAGCAGTATCTACTTTGTGCCAGACCCTGTGATAAATCCTGGGACCAACGTACTCAGTAAGAGCTAATTCCTCCATTCACTGTAGGCAAATTAGGAGGATAAGCACATAAATCATTTCACAGCAGCAAAAAAAGATTCTAAATATTCTAAAGTAGCTTTTGCACAGAGTACATAACTACCAGAGTCTACATATATTTCATTTTATTGTTTACTCTTAAGATATGGTGAACAGTCATTGACTAAAGGTAAATTTTCTTACCCTGTGCTGTCTATGTATGATGTACCTGTAGGACTGTCTCCCATTGTCGGGTCCTGGACTATCCAGAAATGGTATACAAAGTGTTGACATGTCTGTGACTTTCAAATTATACTGTCTGGAAATTTCCATTTGTGAAGGTAAAAACCAAGTAGATAATCTCTATAGCAATCTTATCCATTGCTTATTGTGAAGATAATTTGCCTCTTGCCAATACTCTGGCCAGTGGTAATTATTTCAAAAGATGTTCTAACTATGTATTCAAAATGCATATTTTAGTTTGTAATTTTTCACATTTATTTACAATATTCATTTGAATGAAATACATTCTTTAGGAAAATTATAAATTTATATTATTACTTTGTATAATTAGAAAACATTTCTTTTATTAGATTTTGATATATTTCCTTAACTGATAATAAAGTCATAATAATTATCTCAAAAGAATGCAATGATAAGAATTTCTCTATTTTCAAAGAAGTTTAAAAGCACACTAATTGATATCATGGTCAAAATAACAAATATAACTCAATGTTAGCATCCAGCTAACCACACTGAGAAAATACCATTGTCATTGGTTATGTTCAGTTAAACATGGGGGTACAAGTACCATCAGTCCTTCAAATACAGATCTTATTTATATCTAAATATGTGTTCAAAAGACAGTTGAGAATTATTAAAATTCACACATCACCTGAATTCATGAACCAAATATTTATTTGAAAAAGGCAAGCAGAAATATTATAGAATTTAAGGAAAAAGCCCCAAATAATTGTCCATAGTCGGTCAATAAAACTGTTGTAGTATACACTGAAAAATAAGGCATCTTTCCTCAGCACCTGTCTTCACCACATTATGTTGACTGGATCTGTCAGTTATTTCAGTGTCATCATGGAAATATCATGGATTATGAGACTGAATCATCCAGGTTTTCAAATTAACTAAACTTTAATTCAAGGGATATTAATCATGAAAAGCTATTCTGAAGTCAGTAAATCTATCATTTAAAACTCATGTTGCATATTTTCTAACAAGTTTCATTTATTATATTTATCTTATGTTTTAACCAAAAATTACCTATTAAATATCTGTGCATGCCTCCTGGAAACCAGTGCCATGCATGGGCTGCTGCCAGAGTAGGTACAGCCACACCCAAGCCTCTATGAGTCAGTGCCATTCATGGGCTGCAGAGGGAGAGAACCAGACCTCACCAGAAAGTGATCCCGGCCAGGAAACCATATCAGTTTCATAGTTTTGTTGGGTTGGGTTTTATTCTCCTTTGTTTTGTTTGATTATGTTAAATCTGAGGGCATGAACAGCTATTTGAAAGATAGCAAGACATATTGTGGTAGCCATTTTGGATTTACTATTGGCTTTTTTGAAGTCCTTTATTGCATTCATTGGTTTATTTTTATTGTTTCTATGCTATTCTGTTCAGTTTGTTTTTTGCTATATCTGAAGATATCTGCAGCTACTTGAAGACAACAAAAGGCATTATGGTAACTATTGTTGGTTTCCTAAGGTTTTGAAGTCCTGTATCACTTATACTGGTTTATTTTGATTGGTTTTATTCTGTTTCATTTTCCTTGGTTCTATCCTCTTTAAAATAAAATAAAATATAATTATCTATTGTGTTTAAGACTGTGCAATATTTTGAATATATTTGGTGGAAAATCCAAAAATTTTTAAGTTTGGTCCTAAGTCTTCAGATTCAAAGTTCATAATTTCTTCTTTCTATGGCTTTACTTACACACTGTGGTCTAATAATGAGATTCAATGAAGAGTTCAGAGGAGTAGTTCTTAGGGCAAGAATTGGGTAACTAGGATAGCAGATTTCCCAACAAGGGCAAAGTAAAGTAGATTTTCAGAAAACAGTGTATTGCCAGTTATTTCAAGTGATGCAGAGAGATGGGAAAGTAGGAGGATTGAGAAGAGCAAAGCTGGCCGTGTCCATTAGGTCCAGCTGTGACTTTTAACGATTTCAATTGAGTAGTGAAATTGGAGAGTAGATTCCAAGATGCTATAGAATCAGTGAGCAGTGAGAAAATAAACAAAGTGTGAATAGTCTG
The DNA here is from genome assembly GCA_004363535.1 of Dasyprocta punctata. NCBI lineage: Eukaryota > Metazoa > Chordata > Mammalia > Rodentia > Dasyproctidae > Dasyprocta > Dasyprocta punctata. The sequence continues at coordinate 6,294 of RJWM01007811.1, read as the reverse complement.
AAGCTTTTTAAAACTTAAGGGTTGGTTTTCTTCTTGCTCTTGTTCTTTTTTTTTTTTTTTTTTCAAAAGTAGAAGTCCATTTTTTAGACTGAAATCATGTATGAAACTCTATCTAGGTACAAATTTGTTTCTTTACCCCTCTTGTCCTTGCCTGTGTGGCCTGAAGGTTTCAGACTGAGTATTGGTGCAACATAATTTGGATGTTTAACAAGATAAGAAAGTAAAGACGGGGCACAATAAACTAAACTGAATAGGGAAGGCGAGTTTCCAGGATTCTGAGTGGATAGTAAATATGTTTGTTCAAGAGAAAGTTTCATGTTAGAGGCAAGTTCATGGAGACTTTTAACTCTGCTAATTTACTTCTCTGAATGAGCTAATCCCTCCCAGGTTGTCCTGTCAATTCTTGGTCTAACTGAAGGCATGTTGTGAATGGTAGCCCCACAGGACAGTAACTTAACCTCTATTCATTTTTTAAAAACTGTCCTAACTCACCTTCAACTGGTGACATCATTAATCTAAATTTGAGCTCAAGTCTTCAGAGTCCCTGGAAACAAATAATTTGGCACAGTAAAATTTAAAAAAAAAATAGAAAAAGATTTGATAGGAAACAAGCAACAGACTCAATGGAAGAAAATCACAGCACCTTGAAAATGACTGCTTTGCTACTTTTTAAAAATTTAACATTTTTGAAGGTGAACTTTTGCATATTTTCTCAGTCCTTTAAAATAGTGCTTTTATTAATATGGCATACATACTGAAGAGGGAAAGTAGTTTAAGAAATTGATATTACCTTAAAAGTGTTGTGTATTCCCTTTTGAAGCTTATACTCAGATTCCTATATTAACAATCAATGTTTTCTCCTTCACCTCCCAATAATGTGCTATTTTTCTCTGAGATTAGACATTTTGGACTTGGCCCAAGAAATTTCCTTTCTCTTGTATTCAGATTTGTGTCAAGCAAAAGCCATAAAGAATAGAGCTACTTTTCTCTCATTTGCTTTACAATAAGCTTCCCCTATATACTGAGTCAGGAAGGTGCTGGGGTAAAAGGGAGAAAATTAGGAAACACAGAGAGGCATGCACAAGTCTAAAATAGTGTACCTGAACAATTTATGTCCACATCACAATTGTGGAAAATAAGCCAATAAGACATTAAACAACCTGCCCCTTTCCTCACCATCTAGGGTTATTTTCAATTTTGTTATATCCGTGTCTAATATACATAAATCATACACCTTAGTATGGGTACATCTCAGTAATATGTGGGCTATATTTTTTAAGTACATTATTTATGTTGAAATAATTTTAGTCTTACAAAAGATACCATACCATACATAGTTCCCTAACCCTTCCACCCCATCATCCCTAATGTTAACATCCACTGTAACTGCTAACCACTAAGATTCATATGGGCACATTACAGTTAAGCAAACTCCAAACTTCACTTGGGTTTCATCTGTTTTTCATTAGTTTCTCTTTTCTGTTTCAGGATTCAATGCAGGTTACCACATTGCATTTAGCCACATGATTTTTAGCTGTTGAATCACTTGGCTCACAAAGAAAATTTATTTTCTTTTTTGGTGACACTACGTTTTTAGTTATTGGATGGCGACAGTTGAGAATTAACTTTAAATATTAACTCTCTTATTTGATCAAAAGTATTCACATGGATCTTTTTTAAAGGCAATTTAGGGCAATCTCTGTGAGGTTCAAGAAATACAGTGTGGCAAGTAAAAGCCTAGTCTGTAGAATCAGAAAAGACAAGAAGAAAAAACTTAAATACCTGCAGCTTTGACTTAGTACTTCTGTATCCTAGGACAAAATAATACAGCATCATTTCAAACCCTGTTTTCTTCATATACACAGTGAAAATAAAGTCAGCCCATATCACAATTTTGCTTGTCAGAATTTATTGAGGGAAAAGTACTAACACTGTGCCTGGCACATTTCAGCAAACATGAATTCTATAATCAAGGAAGGAGCTAGACCCATACTGAAAAGTGCCATGTGTGTGTGTGTGTGCATGCATGTGTGCGTGTGTGTGGTGTATTTTGTGTGTGGGTTTGTATAAGTGATACATTTCAAAGATATTGCATCAGTTCTTTATCATCTACTTAGTTAACATTTATTAAGCACATCTTTTGTAGAACTCAAAATATGTAAGAAAATTGACCCTGTCCTCAAGGTAGATTTCGGTTGAGGAAATAAATGATATATTTATAATAGATAAAAAGGATCATTCTTTCCCAATATATTGGAATGAGAAAGATCATCTTTACGATGGTGACTTTTTTTTTTTTTTTTTTTTTTTTTTTTGCGGCACCGGGGATCGAACTCACAGCCTCGCACCTGCCAGGCAGGCGCTTAAGCTGCTGAGCCAAAATCCCGGTCCTGGTTTTTTGAGGCAGGGTCGCACTGTGTAGCTCAGGCCGGCCTCGAACTCACAACGCTCCGCCTACCTCAGCCTCCGTAGTGCTGGGATTAAAGGCGTGCACCACCACGCCCGGCTTGAGGATCCTTGTTTTACAAACTCTGTAAGGTTTTGTGACTGGGCATGGCTATTTTGTGTTTAGTTATCTTTTCTGATTTCTTATATAGATAGTTTATTTGATTCCCTAAAGACCTGAAGAAAAAAAAAAAAAAAAGAAAGAAAGAAAGAGAAATTCAATAGGGGCTTCTGGCACTGACTTTGGGCAGGGTTCTTAAGTTTCTTTTTAATAATCCTCCCATATTCTTTTTTGTGTTTCTTCTTTCTGAGCACAAAGCAAGTTACGGTTGAATTGAATTTCTGTCTGCTTAATAAATATTGATATATTGGATGCACTCAGCCATGGCCATGTGTGATCCATCTTTAAGGGTAGAATCATTATGCAGGGAGGTTGCAATTTATTTATTTCTCATTCATTCTCTCATCTTTTGAGAGGTCTTATTATGCAAATATTGAGCACATTCATGAAATGAAAAACAAAAGGAACACTAGATTTTAAAAAAATAATAGCTGCTGAAGACAAGATATTACTTGCAGCAGAATGGACTGAATACAGATCCTGATGTGCACATTATATTAGTATTTTTTCTTTAGCTAATAGGAAAAGGTAATTGAAGGTAAAATATGCAATTTTCTGATTGTCAGAAGTACAGTACACTTCAGTGATTGAAACAACAAGGTATATATTTCTTTTACTGGGAATCTATGAGCACAAGATTAAATCAATCTTGAAACATTATAATTATCTGATTTCTCTCATGGATTATTTAAGACATCTGGTTAGGAGAACTCATGACTCCATGTGTACATTTAATTAAGCAATTCTCATTTAGATTGTAATATAAAAAACCCTTTAAAAAAGTATGTTTTCATATAAAGAAAATTATGTTGTTGTTTCTTTCAGCACTTCTAACTTAGGATCCTGTTTGATTTGATTTGTTCACTTAGCTCATTACCTGAATAATAATCAAGAAATATAAACATTTCAAAATATCTTAGTGATTCTATCTAATTTTCCTTTGCTTTGTAGCAGTATGACTGACAAATTAAAATGATATATTGTTACAGGGTATGATTTGATGTTTCTTTATAGGTGCATGGTGAAGTTATTACTATAATCAAGCTCATTAACATATCTAGAACATCACCTAGTTATCCTTTAATATCCTTTATGTGTGTCTTGCGAACATCTAAAATCTACTCCGTGCTAAATTTTTAAGTATACAGGGCATATTTAATAATTATACTGATCCTCCTGTACAGTCCATCCTCAGAGCTTCTTTATCCCAGTTGAAGTATTGTACTCTCTGAGCAACCGTCTCGCTGTTTCTCATCTGCTCAGCCAGCCTCCAGCCCTTGGCCGTCGGTATTCTACTCTCTTCTTATAGGAGTTTGACTTTTTTTTCGATTCCCCATATAAGAGATCACAGTATTTGTCATTTGGAACCTGACTTTCATCCGCCAAGTTCATCCGTCTTGTCACAAGTGACAAGATTTCCTTCTTTTTAAAGACTGAATATTATTCCATTTCATATATCAACACAATACAATATGTAATTTAATGTACAATATGTAAAATATACCATATCTCCTTGACCCACTCATCTATCGATTGGCACTTAGGTTGAGTCTGTATATTGGCTATTTTGACTGTTGTTCATTCCCCTCTAAATAAAAGTGTATGTCATTTATCCATTTTTAATTTTCATATATTTGAAAAAGGCCGTTATTCTCCTATATTATGTGTTTCAAGAGGCCTGGAACCCTGAACAAAATTGCTGTCTATTTTTGTATTGAATCTGTCATATCATTCAACTCTTTATTTAGTGATATCCACCAATGGTGCATCAGAAAGAAAAATACATTTTTGCCAAAAGTTTGGAATTCTATTCTGCAGGGCAATAGCTCTCCTCCTGGAAGGCAGGAGCATGATTGTGATTGTTAAAATGGATCTCATTTCATGCACACTGCATTTGATGGCCTCCATAAAGCCATTTGTGTGAAGTGTCGGGGAAGTAGATCAGTAGGAAATTCTAGCCTATACTCTATCAGCAAGCTGATCATATCTTAGAGAAAGATAGCTTTTCCCAATTGCTTTGCAAAACTACGCATCTCTTAATTTTTTACTGTAAATTTTTTTTCTAAGTTTTTGTTCATTTTTTGGGGGACTGAACCCAGGATTTTTTCAGCAAGCTGCATCCTTAGCCTTTTATTTTTATATTTTATTTTGAGACAGTGTCTAAGCTGCTTGCCTGGTCAGGCTCTGACTTGTGTTCCTCCTGCCTCATCCTCCCAGAATGTTGAAGTGAATTGTGTATCACCACATCCAGCTTTAGAACACATTTCATTTTCCTCTTTGTGGCTTTTTTCTAAAGTTTTAATCTTAATTCTTCTCATTACAACATACGTATGTTTTAAATAGATATGAAATGATTGTGAGTCATTGAACTTGCAATTTGTTCACAAATAGTAACCATATTGGAGGGAACAAATAGTGAATAACTTATGCTATTTCATAGCAATAGCAACAATGAGAAATATGTTTGAGGTAAAGTTTGGGTGTCTAAATATTTAGGTGATTGTTGAAATTATGTATCATAGCATTATCCTATGAATATTTTCTGTGTTGGTAGCAATTAATTTTTAGGTTCCAAATATTGAAGTAGTCTGAAATTTAAAATAGAAAAAAGAAAATTAAAAGATTATAGAGAAAAAGGGTCATTTCGTATATTTTTTGGAAAAACAAATAGAAATAGTTATAAATTCATAAATACACTATACACATCGGGGCTATGTTACATTGTAAATAGTCACACAGCAATTTAAAAAGTGGAAAATAGTCATTATTAAAACTGCTTGTAAGGCATCTAGCAAGTGCTGAAACTATCTTAGCCACAGAGGCTAGAGTAGTAATTTTTGCCCTGGTTTTCACTGAGTTTACTTTCTGCTAGAGGCATTTAAAAAACTATGTACATTATTTATTTAAGGTCTCATAGAATACTACACCAGAGGGAAAGGGAAGAAACAAGAGAGTTTGATATAATTTAGGTGCTAATAAATTGCTCCTTGGATTAATAACCTGTGGTTGAGCTCTGAAGACTGGCAAGTGTGTGCAGTGGAACAAAGAGGATGCAATCCAGGCTAAGGAAGAAGTATGTGCAAAGGCTCTTAAAGGAGAAGGACCAAGGAAAAACTCTGGAATTTAGAGAATGCCAGGGTAGCAATGCTGGGAGAACAGGGGACAGAACAGTAGGTCAGGTGACACAGGCAGTAGAAATCACATCATGTGACCATATGAAGGACTTTGGCTTTCATTCTAAGAGCAAAGGGCAGCCACTAAAATTCTAACCATGATGATGAAGTAGGAGAATCACAAATTGAGCTCAGTCTGGACACTTTAGTAACTTAGCAAGAGTTTGTTTCAAAAAATAAGAAGAGTGAGGCATGTGGTTACTTGGTCATGAGTAGGACTAGCTAATTAGATTTGAAATATTTTGAATTATAAAAGATATGCATTTCAAAGCCTTTCTCCTATAACTCTTTCTAAAGCATCACTGGTGTCTCTTCACTTTGTGTTTTCCAAGAGGTTTACGATATGTGTGGTGATAGCAAACACTATGTGGCATGTAACATAAACCATACAGTAAAGTGGGAAAGAGTGCATTGCAGATGAGAGTAGCAAAATAGTAGTGGAGGGACAGAAAAGATGGGATGTAAAAAGGATTAAGATGCTCTATGTATGTGTGCTGACGTCTCCAAATGAATGTATTCATGATGCATTGCCAGCATATACTAATAATAAATTTT